>PVIH01026495.1:0-18674 GCA_004025045.1 Sigmodon hispidus | reverse complement strand
CTTCCACCTCAAGATAAAAATCTTTCTCATGCATTGATCTTTTTTTCTAACCAGCAGGCTTGCTGGGCCTGGGTGATGTGGAGCTGGAGATTCTGTCCTCACAGAAGGTGAATGGAGACCTGCAGATGAAAACTGCTGTGGTGGAGCCTGGAACCCTGGCAAGTGCATTCATGAGGAATATGACACACACACTTCAATGCGTGCCCCAAGGACTATCAGTTCAGTGTTGTTGTACCAGAGTTCCTAGGAACCCCAGAGAAGTCTGCCAAAACCACACGGACACCCGAACAAATGTAAGCAAGGTTTATTAACTGTGCAGTGGAGCTGCAATCATAAGAGCTGATCAAAAAAAAGCTTCCCCTCTATTACCTCTATTAAAAGTGTCCTTTTAAAGAAAAGGAACAAAAGGCTGTAGAAATGTTGTTATCAGGCTGGGGGTGAAAGGTCAGGATAAGTCTCCTCATTTGGCAGGCAGTTTTAGAGTAGTGAATGAATGTCTCCTTGGGCTCCTGGTGCCTTGATTTCCTGGCTGGGACCTTGGGCTCCTGGCCCCTCTTAGACCTGGGTGCTTAGAAACGTCTCAGTTCCAAAAATAGCTTCAGACCTTAAAGTGGAGGGATTTTAGTCTCTACATTCCTTCCTGAATTTATGTGACTGGTTCAATCATGGACCAATGTTCAGAAACTCATACATTGTAGCCACTGGGGAGTAGTTTTAAACTTGATACATCTATTTTAAAAAAGCTAGGGATGGAGAGGTGGCTCAGCGGTTAAGAGCACTGACTATTATTCCTAAGGACCTGAGTTCAATTCCCAGCATCCACATGGCAGCTAACAACTGTCTCTAATTCCAAGATCTGACACCCTTACTCAGTTATACGTGCAGGCAAAACACAAATTCACATAAAATAAAAATAAATATTTTTTAAAAAGCTAAAATATTTGTAGTTTTAGCATATTAATTGCCTTTTTTAAAACTTTGTAGTGTTTATAAAGCTAATATCAAGTGAGTTATCAACAGTAAATTTGTTTTTTAAATATGCTCACATATATTTTTAAAAATAATCTAGATTTTTTGTTGTTTGTAGCCTTGGCTGGCTTGGAACTCAGTACGACCTCAACATTATAGAGCTTCTGGCAATATTTTATACACCAGACTATGAGCCAATACTTTTAGCCCTTTTTTTTTCCATTATAGATAACACAAGAAAGAAAGGTAACACTTTTGAGTTTTACCTCCTAACTTTTCAATTCTATTTTCATAAGATGTTTCACAGCTGAAACAGTTATCTAGTCATACATACTTATTTATTTTATAAACACAATGTCAGGTGACCTCATGGAGGAACTTTCCCAAGGTCCTGCAACTTATGACAAAGACTAAGTTTTAATAAATTTGAAAGAAATTCTATTTTCACTATACCTTTCCTCATTATCTACTTTTTAATCAGCAGTGCCATAATCATAATTTAGACTCTCACCCTCCATCCCTCATTATGATACTGTAACACTTGGCCTTTCTTGATTTTCTTTATTACAAGCAAACTAAAGATTTGAAAGCTAACACTGACAATATCACTCTTTAGTGTCATGCCCCTTAGCATAATCTGGCACTTTATGGTTCTTAAATTGGCTATTAGCCCCCATTGTACTATCTCCTTCAGCTGTTGTTAGCTGATTTGTTTTTCTTATACTTGTGGTCTTCTCTTCAGATGTCATCATTGCTTCATTGAGACAAGAACACACTAAAATTGCAACCTTGGTTTTCCGAGGGCCATCTACCTGAGACCTATGATTGCTTGGGTAGGAAGAGTGGTTGAAGAGAATAAAAGATAAAGAAAAGCTGGTTGTTTTTTGTTTTGTTTTTGTTTTTCAAGACAAGGTTCCTCTGTATAGTCCTGGCTGTACTGAACTCCCTTTGTAAACTAGGCTGGCCTCAAACTCACACGAGAGCTGCCTGCCACTACTGGGCTGAAAAGCTGAATTTAATTATTTGGTTTGTTTGTTGTTTTGTTAGAAAAACAATTGGAGCTATTTGGAAAACATGCTTTTACACTTATTTGATTTTCTACATGAAAAATTGTAACAAGATCATGTAAGACAAATCAGTTTGATTTTTACACTTCAGTCAAGTAAATTGATCTCTATAAATGTCATGTAATTTTTTTGAGCTGATATTTGCTTCAAGATTTAGCAATATTCCTAAAAATCAAATAGGTCAGTCCTCTAGGCATATTCTGGTTTCATCCAAGGTGTTTTTTTTCATCCAAAATACGTAATATATTTCTGGAATTTTAAAGATGAATATATTGTGCTGGATAGTTTTATGTCAGCTTGATGTAAACTAAAGTTATTTTAGAGAGGAAACCTCAATTAAAAAATGCCGCCCCAAGATTCACCTATGAGCATGCTTGTGGTATAATTTCTTGAATCTCAAAGTAGCAATTTGTGGTCAAATTCTTTACTTTGCACTTGTATAGGAAGTATTTTATATTTAACAAATCTGATGAAGAGCCTGCATTCCTTTGTCATTACTAAAACAATAATACTTCATGCTTCCTTTGATCTTAAATACTATAAATTGAAAATCATAAAAATAAACCTACTGTTCTGAAAATCTAAATCTGTACTTTGAACAGTTTACATTCAACTATAGACTAGAAAGAAACATAAAAAATTAAAATAGAATATTATTTTTTTCCTAGAGGAAAATTTCATACATACGCTAATGTGTATTAGATTGTTGGCCTACCAATATAAATGTCCACAGAAATACACTTTTTTAAAATAATTATTTATTTGATACAGTGTACAGAACAGAATATCAAATCTTATAATTGTTGTGAGCCACCATGTGGTTGCTAGAAATTGAACTCAAGACCTCTGGAAGAACAGTCATTGCGCTTAACCTCTGAGCCATCACTCCAGCCCCCCTTTTTTATTACACATTTAAAGATGCTAAAACTGTTGTTATTTTCATACTTTTATGTGTCCACTGTTATAGGATTTAATAGAGGGTACCTGGTCCTACACAGAACAGCATAAAGAAAATAAAAATATTCAGAAGTCTTTCTTATTTTTTTTATAAAATGAAGCTTGTAAGAAGAGACAAAGAAAAAAAACCAAGAGACTAAGAGAGAAAGAGAGAGAATTGCATATAATGTACCTCAATGCTGGCCTACATACTAAACTAAAATAATCATAGTCTACCCTTGGATGAACCTTACCTTCTAGTAGAAATGGAATGAATAACATTCTTATTAATCAACACTATTGTAGTGTTGGAAGACAAGAGTTGTTCATTTTTAAATGCAGTACTCAAGGAATGCCTCTTTTGGTAGTAGTATCTAAGAAACTTTTGGTATGATTGTATTTTCACAATATTTTGAACAAATTGTATCAACAGTGAAGCTGATGTCATACTATACCTTTTTCTAGCTGCTCAACATCAATTTACTAAAAAAATTGAAGATGTTACATTGCTGGTAAGTTCTAGTCTACCTATGCCTAGACGTTACCTAGTTTTATGTTTGGCTTGACACAAACTAAATTTATTTAGAAAATAACATTTCTTATTGTTTAAATTTTCAAACATATATTTTAAAAAACCCCTTGGTGTTCACATGAAATACATTATATTAAAATTAGCCTAATTCTTTTAAAAATCTAAAATACATTTTTATTATTGTCCTTAGAAACTCAGTAAAGTTCTTTATTTTCACTTTCTGAACAACAACCTGAGAACACAAAATGGACACATGATGCTCTGGCTTGT
Organism: Sigmodon hispidus; assembly: GCA_004025045.1. Lineage (NCBI taxonomy): Eukaryota > Metazoa > Chordata > Mammalia > Rodentia > Cricetidae > Sigmodon > Sigmodon hispidus. Next base: position 14,900 of record PVIH01026495.1, on the reverse strand, counting down.
TTTCAAGGGCAGTAGCACAGCCTGAGGAATAAGTATGGCTTTGGAGAGACTACCAATTTTAAAGCTGTTGGAAATTAAATTTTATCTGGTAAAAGATTCATTAATTTGAATTGTTTGTCAGCATCAAAAACTCATAGAAAGAAAACATTTAGATAATGTGAAGAACATGTTTTTTTTCTTTTTTTTTTAAGAAATATATTTTATAGTACTTTGTAGTTTTTCAATAAATATTTTGGAAGATTTTATGTTTATGCTAAAAACTAAAACTTCTATTAACACCAATTAAATTAGATAATCTTTAGTTACTAGTAATTTCAGAATGACTTTTTGGTGAATAATCTGCCATCTGCATTTATCCCAGTCTTCTGATGAAGTCTGAGTCCCATACCCAGTGCTATAGCCCAGTCTGATGAATCTCATTTATGCTTTACTAACCTCTAAACATGGACTATGACACATATACTTTTTAACATTTTGTTCTTCTGTAATCACACAAAACATGCAACCAACAGAAAAATGCATATACTCAGACACAGATATGATAAGGGATACAGATATGATAGGATAAAAGGGAATATTATGGTATCTACTATGAGAAAAATACAGATATGATAGGATATAGGGATAGATTATTGAATCTACACTTAAAAAGCAATTACTAGTTCCAAATATTTTACATTAGATTAAAATTTTGTATATTGTATTCAATTTGTGTATATTGATACAAAGTTGGGGTAAATTTTGCTACTGTACATTGTAGGACCCCTGTTCCCCCCATATTCTCTGAGGAAAAAAATCCTTGACAAAGGTATCTCGAATTAGATAAAAGCCAGGCCAAATGGTGGCCTCCCCTTTGGGAGGGAGAAATTCTGGAGTACAGAGATAGGATGTCTGACCTCCAGACATTTTGGTGGTGATAGATAAATCACCCCAAGACATCCTGGCTCCAAGGATGATCTGTAAAACTGCAGACAAAGAAAGATAAAGATAAGAGAAAGCAGGGACTTCAAACAAAATAATGAATCAGTCAGAATGACATTGGTGCCAACCCATGACTGCCCCAAAGGGCTTGTTGCAGCCCCCTTTAAATAGCTAGATTCACAAAGAAAAGGAAGCTCCTCTCCCTCTCCCAGCGTAAAGAGTGCAGAGACTAGCCTTCCCGACCTAAGCTTGGGTTATGGGTGTTTCCTAATAAACCTTGTTTTTACATTCTGGACTTCTCCAGTCTTTGGTGGTCTCTTTAGGGATCTGAACTTGGGCATAACATTTGGAGGTCACATCAAGATCCCCAGAGACCCAAACTCTTGAGAGTCAGAGGTTCATTGGCACCTACCGATAAGAGAGCTCTTTGTTTCATCTGTGTCTATGTATTTGGTGTCTTCGTTTTTGTTTCATTACCTTTGTTTTGGGTTGGCCAGCCACTCTGTATTTTGCAGTCTCTCACTGGGGCAGATGTGCCTGGACAGTGAACCTGAAGGGAGAAAGGGATGCCTTATTCTCAAGTTTGGGTGAAAGTCCCCTTGGTCCTGAGCCACTTGAGGCCACCTCAGAGGTGGTGACTGTGGAGTTTCAGCAGGCTCCACTGGGGAGTGATCAGGAACCTCTCCTGAACATTCATTGACTGGTGAGAAGCATTTTCTGGTATCTTCCCCCACCTGTGGAGGAAGCACCAAGTTGTACTTCATCTTCATCTTCATCCCGGGAGCTTGTCAAGGTCTTTCTGTGTCTCATTGTGGTTGTTCCAGTGTTTCTTCTTTTTCTGTTCTCTCTTTGCTTTGGCGACTTTCCTTGTCATCTCCCCTTCACTATGGAGAATACCCCAACCTCACCCTTAAACTTAACTCTTGCCCCTTGGCAAGATGTACAGGATATGGCTGACAACAGTGTAAGTGTGAGGAAGAAGAAATGGGTCATTCTTTGTTTGGCTGAGTGGCCAACCTTCAATGTCGGGTGGCCAGCCAGAAGAACCTTTGATGCAGCAATTGGTAAATTAGGTGGAAGAGATCATTTTCTGCCCCCACTCCGGCCATCCTGATTAAGTACCCTATATCATCACTTGGAGGGGGTTGATAAATAGGGTGGAAGAACCCCTTCCTTGGACTAAACCATTCTTGCCTCCAGAGAAAACTGAAGATATCCAAGTTTTGGCTGCCAAGTCAAACCCCCCAGCAGGCAAGAAGGAGAATTGAACAATGTCTGCTGCCATATTCCAGGGGAAAATGACTGAAGCAGAACTTTTTCCACCTCCCTATCAGCCTCCCTGAGTACACCCAATGGCACCTACAGAGGGAGCCCTGGCACTCCAACCATCAGGGGTGGAAGGAGGGTGACCTGGGCTATCCACCCTTAGTGAGAGTGGGGCATGCTACAACCAGATTCAACTGTGGCCCTTCCCCTCATACCCACTGGCCCTTCTGATGATTCAGGAAATCAATCCTTTCACTACTGGTCTTTTGTCACAAGTGACATGTACATTTGGAATGCTCAGAATGTGCCATTCTCTAGGGATCCCCAAGACCTAACTAACTTATTAGAGACTGTTCTCTTCACTCACTAGCCCATGTGGGATGATTACCAGCAGTTTTTGGGGTCCTCTTCACAACTGAAGAATGGAACCAAATCCTGAACAACGCCTGGAAACAGGTCCTAGAGCCCAATAGAGAAATAAATCTCTCATTTTCATATAATCTCAAAGCAATGCCTACCTAACAAGTGTCGTTACAATATGGGCATTGACACAGATAGACCTGAGAAATATTTTTAAAATTTTAAGTGCACAGAAAAGGAGTCACACTGGGCTTCCTAATTTCAGTCTCTTAGTCACATCTCCCCGCAGCAACATGGAAGATGCAGCCAGCATCAGTTGTCATATGCTGATGAGAATGGCTGATTTATGCAGTCTCTTCTAAGGGCTATAGTACAGAAAGGCTTCTCCCAGCTACTGCCTTCAAGTTTGGGAGCACAACCATAGGCTCCATTGTCGCGCCCACCTTGTCCCGCAAGGAACACGAAACACCGGATCCTTCTCTCTGCACTTTATTTGGGCCTTTCAGATATCTTCTTATCTTTCACTCACTCACTCACTCACTCACTCACTCACTCACTCACTCAGACGAACAACCATTCTCTCATGGATGGACAACGAACGACCCTGGGAGGAAGCCTGCTCTTAGTGAAATACCCTCAGGGCTTCCAATCCCAGATAGCCACGTGGGCATCACCGATAGGCTCAGATACGCAGAAGCAAGCCAGATCCTTGGCCTTAGCCAAATATGGAGTTGTTTACCAGGGAGAGCGCTCAAGGCCAACGCCATCTTAAGGTGTGGCTGTACGCAGCTCCCTACACTCCATAATATTTAATACTGCTTCCCAGAATTGGAAAAGTAAGCATGACTCTGATGTTAGTTTCACACATGAAAAGTGATACACACTACCAAGGCCACACAAGAGTTTATTTAAGAGAGTTCCCAGGTGGGTGCAGAAGCAGAGAAGCAAGACAGACCCAGAGACAGAAAGAGAGACCCCAAACATTTGAGGTCTCTTTTATGAGAAGGGGTGTGTACGGGTTTACCTAGTCACATTTAGGGTGTGCCTCCACATGTGTAATATGTCTAGGGAGGTGCTTCTGTATGCACTGCCACAGGGTTTACGCGGCAAAACCCAGGGGTGTGCTTCCATACAAGGTGCATCCCACCTGAGCCGAGTTGGCTCAGCTATGTGGAGTGCCAGGAATCCTTATATCTGGTACCTCTGCTAAGTGGTGCAAAGCCAGCAGTCAAAGCAGTGCTTTACAGTTTGGCATTTTAAAAACACTCCTGGTTAAAAATTGATTAGCAATATGCAATAAAACAAATTAAGATGTTGAAGAAAACCACTAAATAGGTTACAATATGAGCGAAAAAGAATACATAGGCTGGAAAAGAAAAGAAAAATGGCAGAGAAAATCCTTAAAAAGAGAAAGAGTAATAAAAATATAATGAGCCACAGAAAAATATAAAATACAGAAAAATTGGAACTATGTTTAGTATTATGTTTTCTTTTAACTTTTCAACAAGCTAACAGTCAAAACACATTTTGTGGTGAAGACTGCAAGTGTGTACAGAGGGGTAAAACTTGCTGAGTCACAGAATCAAACCAAAAAAAAAAAAAAAAAGATTACCTGTAGGAAAAGAAGAAGACAACATTTAGATGAAAGAAGGTAGGTATGGTGAAAATGGTCAGCATGTATATTGTGTAATGTGTAAAATTGTTTCAGAAAAATATTTTGTTAATGAAGGGATTTCTAATGCTTATTTCACCTTCATGGCTTGACTGTGGGTGATTCTGTCCGCTGATATTTCAGTCTAATTTCATTAAGTATAAAATACATCACAACATATCCCCAAAGCTTTAATAGCACTTTTAGAACTAGTAATATTACTCCACAGAACAATATAGTTGCCAAAAGTACAGGGGTGTATAAGCACATCCTGCTGTAGCTGTCCTCTCCACTCACTGCTAAAAACTGTTTACTCCATATATTTCTGTGTAGTTACTATACTTGTATATGCCTTATATCAAATTGTCCCTAAATTTGATATTGATGCAAATTCATGTTTTTTTTTTTTTAAAAAAACCTTTATTTATTTATTTTATTTATTTGCCTTGGTGTTTGCCTGGAACTGGAACTACAGACAGTTGTTAGCTGCCATGTGGGTGCTGGGAATCAAATCCTGGTCCTCTGGAAGAGCAGACGGTGCTCTTAACCACTGAGCCATCTCTCCAGCCCCGCAAATTCATGTTTTAAGTCTAACTTCATGACCTATCAAGATGCAAAAGGTAAGTCATGATCAAAAAAGTGACAGAGCAAGACCAAGGGCTCCTAAGATGACAGTCTTCCCTCCAGGTACTTATGTCCAGGATCTCACAGAGACTATTTTTTTCCTGATTCCAGGATCTCTTGGGGGTAAAATTACATTTTTTACAAAGCAAATTTAAATATGAACATATTTTAATATTGATGTTTCCATGGGTACTACGAGAGGGAGAAGAAGACATTGTCTTTAGAAGAGGACAGTTTGACCTCACCTAGACTGGACACAGGCTTCACAAGAGAATTTGCCAAGGAACTTTATAGAAAAATTATAGGAAATCATTTTAATGATATTATAATACTTTGGCTGTTGTACCAAAGAACTATAATAGTGTGTCCCAAACTTTATTTTTTTCTTGTCATCTTCTGTTTGTAAAGTATTAAATGCTTTATGTTCAGCTCTAAGAAAACAGAATTGCATTGTGAAAGAAACTGGCCTGTTAAATCCTGCTTTTGATTCTGACTTTAAAGATACTGACCATTTGTTAGAGAGGAAAAGGGTTGGGGTTTGGGCTAAAAAAAACCAAACATCCAAATCAAAATGATCTTCCAGGGATTTTTCTTATATTTTCCAAGCGCTTGAACCAACTTTGTCAATTCTTTGTTGTAAGTACAACATTTTATTTTATTCAGTAAGGGAGCACTATTTTTAAGGAGATTATTCATATGTCAATCTATGGAACAGTTGATTTCTTTTTAATACATTTAGTTATTTGATGACCAGTAACAAAGAAGCCAACTTCAAAGTAATTTTAATTAAGAAGAATTTCCCAGGACCTACCCTCATGTATGTACTGGTGTTCTGAATAACTTGTAGTTTCATTTACCTCTCATTCTTATTTCAATATTAACTTCAATTAAAAACTAAAGTTTATAATAAATAATATTACATTCTATAGAAAATAAAAATCTTATTTTAGAATCAACTAGCACTATAGAATTCACTATACTAACATATTATCTTTCATTTTCTACAAATTGTGCATAAAATATTTTCATTACAAAACAAACATAAAATTTTGGTTTAAAATGATGGTTTCTAGCACTGTAGAATAACAAGCAAAATGCCCTGCTTTGAGGCAGTTGATGTTACCAATTTGGTCATCTTTATGTGCTCTCTCACTTGTACATTTGTCTTTCCTTGAACTTTCTGAATTTGTTACACAAATACATTTTTATTGGTTGAGCCTAGTTATTTGTTAGCTTTCACATGAATGCTAGCACATTTATTTTAATCTGCAAGTTTAGTCAGTTCTTTAGTTTTCTGTAAACACCTTAAGTGTACCAAAAGTAGAAATGACCTCATTTCAAAGTTTAAGAACCTGAAAAATTAATTAGCCATGATTTAATCAGTATTCTGTTGAATTAGAGATTGTGATGGTGCATGTTACTCAGAATTACCTTTGCTTTGACCAGATGCCCGAGGAAGGTTGTATTTTAATGAAAGATTTGCAAATGATCCAGTTCATGGCCTCTTGGGCAGATTATACTATGAACAGGAGCACATACTGTAGGAGTTGGCAGATAGAGAGGAGAATGTGAGGGAGGGACTGTGATCCAGGTACAACTTTAAAATTTATACCTTTACCTTATCCAGTGATGCCCAGTCTCTTAAAGTTTCCAAAACCTTCCTGAATAGCATGTACGATGACATGTACACAGGGTTCAACACGAGTCCCTGTGAGACATTGTATAGTAAAACCATAGCTATGTTTATTTGTGCTTGTGCTTTCCTTGAAAATGATTTACTAGATTAGAAAACAAAAACATTTTTTTCATTTTAAGTACTTTGAATATTTTGAGTTCCAAAAGTAGAAGTTTATTGTGTACATACCTAAAATTTCAGATGCCACAAAACTGAAACTGAATGTAAAGTTTTGTGAAGAACCATTAAAAAGTTTTAGATTTTTGACTCATTTTGTCTTAGATATATCTATACAAATATTCCCAAAACAAACCTTCATAATATCTGAACAATTGTGGTCTCTTGTAATAAGAAGTTTCTGTCCTGTCAGGACCATGGTCCAAACCCAGAGAACTACAATCCCACTGAGATACACAGAGGCTTATATTTACATTCTGCTTGGTCTATGACTCAAGCATATCACTAGATAGCCCTTGCATCTTAACTCAACCCATTTCTATTAATCAGTCTTGCCATGTGGCCTGTGGCTTATCTATTTATTTTTATCTTGTTTCTTGGGCATCTGAATCATATCTCTTTAGATTTTACCCTCCTTCCCCTAATCTATGCTCAGATTACTTGCCTCCTTCTAAGATGAATGCCATAGGTCCAAACAGTTCCTTTATTAAGAAATGATATTCATAGCATACAGAAGGATATCCCACATCAGTCTCTAGTGTTTAGGATAAAGTACCTATTACTTATGAAAGTATATATTTAATCTTTATGTAAACCAGGACAGTAACACATTCCTTGAAAATTTGTTACTATTTCAATTTTTAGTAGTAGAATTGATATATCATGTATAAATATTTGGGTATTTGTTGAGTTAAATAGAATTTTTGTTGTCATTTAAGGATTGAGAGTAGTTTGGTTTTGTAGGCAGGGTCTTGACTGTGATTCAGATTGGCCTGCAACTTAAAGCCAAAGCTGACCTCAAACTTAAAATCCTTCTGCCTCTGCATCTTGAGTGTTGGTTCATGAGTATTTACCACTATACCTAGTGCTTTATCAAATCTTTCATTGTTTTCTTGAGTGTTGAATTATAAGTATATAACACTACACTGAGTGTTTTATCAAATTTTTAATGGCTCGTATTTGTAAATGAATGTAATGCATTATGGAGAATTGTCTAGAGATCTGGCATCATGAAGCTTTTTTACACCTCATGATCAAACTCTCAGTGATACTGAGCTTTTTTGTCACTTTCCATGGCAATGCTGCAGTGACTTTTCTTAATTATCAACTTGATATACCTTGGAAGTGAAATCCACTACTAAGAAATAGCCTCTATCATATTAGCCTTATGGCCATATCTGTGGGGTATTTTTAAAAAAATATTTAATTTTGCTTTATGTGAATTGGTGTTTTTGCTTGCTTGTATAACTGTGTAAAGGTGTCAGATCTTGGAGGTGTAATTCTCCAGCCCTCTGTGGGGTATTTTCTTGCTTTTTAATTGATGAAGGAGGGCCTAGCCTACAGTAGGATGTATAAGAAATCTAACTGAAGGCTGGAGAGATGGCTCAGCAGTTAAGAGCACTGACTGTTCTTCCGGAGGACTCGAGTTTGATTCCCAGCATCCACATGGCAGCTGACAAACTGCCTGTAATTCCAAGATCTGACACCCTTAGAGTTATACATGCAGGCAAAACACCAATTTACATGAAACAAAAATAAGTATTAAAAAAATGAATCTAACTGAATGATAGTAGTGAGCAAGCCAGTAAGTGGTGTCCTTTCGTGGGTTCTGCTTTAGTTCCTGACTCCAGGTTCCCGCCTTGAGCTTTTGTTGTGACTTTGATAGATGATGGACTATAAACTGAAGGCTAAACCATTTTCTTCCTAAGTTGATATAATCAATATTTATTACAGAAACAGAAACCAGACTTTAACAACCAGCAAACAACCTTGAGGAGAAATTGGCTGTAACTTTAGATATGACTCTCCTAAGTTTCCAGCTTCTTTTCTGTTTTTCTCACAACAGTTTTGTTAATAATCCAGTGCTTTCACACTGATGTTTTCACTTTGTACACATTTTTTTAGTTGTCTTCAGAAGAAAGATTTATTTGGATTTAGGTATATCTATTTTATTAACAGAAGTTGAAAAATGTCTCAATGCAATATGTTTCAATGCATAGTGCAAAACATTGAACTAACTCTCCAGTAAGGAAAGAAAATTTAGGTCAAGGAAACAGTTTAGGAGTAGATTGCATATAATTTGCTGCTTTTTTATGAGCATAATAGGGAAACTTTTCATTGATAAATGTGAAGGACCTTACAGATACAGCCAGAGTATCTAGAATATTTTTCAAGTAGGAGAGAAATAAGCCAGACTTAATTACAACATAAAAATTTATCTGGTTGTTCCAAAAAAGGCAAGCATGATATAACAAAGAAGGTAAATGATAAAATCAGATTTAAAGAGAAGGCAGATCACAATTGGCTATTATTAGGAATTACTGTTTTATTCTACATGATAGAGGGATGAATAGCATGTTCTGAGCATAGCTGATAAGCTTGGCTGGGTATTGAAATTGACTGGCTATGATGTCAGAAATACAATCTATAAGGAAATATTGAAGTATTAGGAGACTATTATAGTAGCAAATAAAGATGAAGGTGCCTCAGCCAAGAAGTAGAATTACTGAGAGAATAGTGTGGCTCATTAAATTTTTTGAAAAAATGTATTCATATTAAAAGGGAAAAAGACTTTACCTGGGAATAGGTTTTCAGAGACAAAGTAATTTATATAGAGAAATTTAGTTTTGGGCTTATTAAGTTTGCCCTAAGATATATCTAAAGTGGAGACATTATCGTAGACAGTTAAGAGTCTCAAGTTCAGAATAGAGGTGTTATGATGAACTATAGCTTTAATGACTGATAACATTTGCACAATATTTAAAGCTGTAGAACTGGATGAGAAAACCACGCCATATTAGCTCTCTTGTACATTTCATCCCATTCCCTTAATTTTGAGGTGTCTATTTGTGTGCTAAAATTTTCTTCTCAATGCTTTTGGAATCATCTTCCATCCATAAATTGTACATTTTTTCTTTTCATTCTCTCCTAATCTATTCAAATATAGTAATCTAATACAATGTTTTTTGAAAAACCATTTGTTCCTATGTGTGTTTGTAAAGAAGCTTTGTTTTACATACATTAAGTAGGCACATAAGGTTTTTTAAAATGAAAGCTCTACTCTCATGAGCTGGTAGCTATTTTTATGTTCTCGTTTTGTCATAAATTTTATCTATAATAATTCTAGTTCTTCTAGTTATTCAAGTGTTTTAAAATGGCTTTTGTTGTTACACCTAGAAGCTCAATGTTAGACTAATTATTTTTCAGGTTTTTTTTTTAAACTTTTGTTTATTTCCCTTGAAGTTTGCCTGGAACCAGGAACTGGAACTACAGACAGTTGTGAGCTGCTGGGTGGGTGCTGGGAATTGAACCCTGGTCCTCTGGGAGAGCAGTCAGTGCTCTTCACTGCTGAGCCATCTCTCCAGCCCCCTATTTTTCAGTTTTAAGGAAAAAACTCTTCTCTAAATTAATGGATAGATCTTCTTTCTTTTTTATGACCAGATTTTCTAGATTTTGTTCATATCTTTGGCATCTTGAGCATTTTCTTTATGTATCTCCTATATATTTGTTATTAAAGATGTCCTTAGGGTTTGCTTGTTTGTTGGCACAGGGTCTCACTGACTGTAGCTTTGACTGACCTTGTACTCAGAGGCCCACTTACCTGTTTCTTCTTTGTAATGTGTATTAATCACTAGGAAGTGATTATAAAAAAGATTTATTTTTTATAAAGGGATTTCTATAAAATACTCACTGATACAAGAAATTGAACCTGTTTCCGCGGATTCTGAGCGTGAGGCTGTAAGAAGGCAAGAAAGGGTCCTGCTTTTGGTTAGCCACTTTGGGCCTCATGGCTTCCATGCAGATGGATCCTGAGTTAGCCAAGCAACTCTTCTTCGAAGGAGCCACTGTCATCATTCTGAATATGCCCAAGGGGACGGAGTTTGGCATTGACTACAACTCCTGGGAGGTGGGGCACAAGTTCCGGGGTGTGAAGATGATCCCTCCTGGCATTCATTTCCTCCACTATAGCTCTGTGGACAAGGCCAATCCCAAGGAGGTGGGTCCTCGGATGGGCTTCTTTCTTAGCTTGAAGCAGCGGGGGCTGACAGTCGGGCGCTGGAATGCAGTTCAGGAAGAGGTAGACTTGTCTCCAGCTCCAGAGGCTGAAGTAGAAGCTATGAGAGCCAATCTTCCTGAACTAGACCAGTTTCTGGGACCTTACCCATATGCCACACTTAAGAAATGGATCTCACTCACCAACTTCATCAATGAGGCCACCGTGGAGAAGCTGCAGCCTGAGAGTCGGCAGATCTGCGCCTTCTCAGATGTGCTGCCTGTGCTTTCCATGAAGCACACCAAGGACAGGGTGGAGCAGAATCTTCCTCTCTGTGGGACTGAGTGCAAAAGCTACCAAGAGGGCTTAGCCCGGCTGCCTGAGATGAAGCCCAGGGCTGGGACAGAGACCCGCTTCTCAGAGCTGCCCACTCAGATGTTCCCCGCAGGTGCCACACCAGCAGAGATCACTAGGCACAGCATGGACTTGAGCTATGCCCTTGAGACTGTGCTCAGCAAGCATTTCCCATGCAACCCCCAGGATGTGCTTGGTGAACTCCAGTTTGCCTTTGTGTGCTTCCTGCTGGGCAACGTGTATGAGGCATTTGAGCACTGGAAGCGGCTCCTGAACCTTCTGTGTCAGTCAGAAGCAGCCATGGTAAAGCACCATGCCCTGTACGTCAGCCTCATCTCCATCCTGTATCACCAGCTTGGAGAGATCCCTGCCGACTTCTTTGTGGACATTGTCTCCCAGGACAACTTCCTCACCAGTACCTTACAGGTTTTCTTCTCTTCTGCCTGCAGTGTTGCTGTGGATGCCACCCTGAGGAAAAAGGCGGAAAAGTTCCAAGCCCACCTGACTAAGAAGTTCCGGTGGGACTTTGCTTCAGAGCCGGAAGACTCTGCCCCAGTGGTGGTAGAGCTCCCTGAAGGCAGTGAAACTGGCTAACTGCAAGTCCTCGAGCCAGGGATCTCCTTCCCACATGGCTACCACCCGGTGTCTCAGCGCATCCATCTGTCCCGGGACCCTGCAGCATAATAATCCAGTCAGGTCCTTCAGAGATGGAACCAGAGTCCCTCTTCACTAGTAAAAACATGCCTTTGCTGCAGAGGCGCAGCATTTGTGGTTCCCTTCAGTCTGGCCCTGGTGTTTAATCTCAGAAAAGGCCCTTGCAGAAGGTCCAGGTAAAAGCTGCCCCAGCAACACTAATTTCTGCTGACAGTGAGAAAGCGAGCCTCAAATCTAAAAACTAGTTACTTCCTCCTTCCCATTTAGAAGAGAGAAGAACCCTGGGCCATCCCAGGTCTGAGTGTCAGTGAATTATTGAATGGTTTATACAGACTTCCTGACTGCTCCTTGGTGAATGGAAGGAAAACAGGCCCTGAGCTCTCAGGATCCCAGCCCAGGAAAGGCTGACAAGGAAGATGGCGCATGGAGTCTGACAAGTGCTCAGCGTCAGTCTTCTCTCCTGAGGCCCCTTCTGCCTAGAAACTCCAGGGTCCATGTCCCAGAATTGGCCCCTGGTCTTCTATTGTGAGGTTCACACTCCCCAGTGGAACATGGAATCCTTTCACATGACCCGGTTGTTTACTAAGGCCACCATGACTGTGCTGATGGTATGAAAATTTAACAATAAAAGGAAAGGTTCTTGTCCAAAAAAAAAAAAAAAAAAAAAAGAAATTGAACCTTAGGGCAATTTCTGGAAATTTGGACCTGTTCATGCGGCAGTAGCAGTGAGTTGGTACTTTTTCCAAGAGTGTGAGGGAACAAACAGGAAGAAGAATGTGCCCTGGTCTTAGACTGGCCTGGCCATGCCTTGTACTTGATCCTCAGTGGCTAAAGTGAGGTCAAGGTGAATAATGCTTGATTCCCACTACACTTGGGGACTTAGGGCAGGCACTAGAATGCATGGGTATCTATAGATATTTTATATTTTTATGCAAGATACTCTTAAATTTTAGCTCTGTCTTAATAAACATTAATTCTTAATGAGAAAAAAATGATTATTTTTATTATTACAATTTCAGTACCTTGACAGCATCAGTACTTTAAACTTTAAGGCTAGATATATAATTATAAATTTTATGTTTGTATGTCTATAGAGTAATGTATACCTATCTTGGGTATGAAATAGAAAGCTCACTCACAGAGAAATGAGAGTACTGATGGGTAAGGTTTATTTATGGAATTCAGTGAAATGGTCATAGGGTTTTGGTTGACTTAACTCAAACTGCAGGATCAATCCCAAACCACTGCAATAATTCATATGTACATAGACAATTACATTGTTTGTAATATTTTGTTTATATCTGATATTTTCTTTACTGAAGTTAATAATATATAGCCACAATGGAATGACAAATTTGATATAAAATGTATGGATACTTTGATAACACCTTAAGTTTTATTTATGTACATTTTTTTTGGCGTTTCCCATCTTTATTTGAAACTCAGCAGGTTAGTTCTCATCCACATTGACTGTAGATTCTTGAATGTAGTAACTAAGTTAGCCACATGTAGAGCTTGTTTGGAAAGTCTTCATCCTCATTACGCTTTCTGGATAAATGCACATGGATACGGTATGGGACATTCCTTATTCTTTTGGACCAGACAGCTTTATTAAGCATGGTATCGATGCCCACATCTGGAGTCCCCATATCCTTCATGGAAAACTTCCGGATTTCTTTGAGTGCCCTAGGGGCACGCTTCTTGAAACCCACTCTATGAATGTGCTTGTGAATGTTGATGGTGTATTCTCGAGTCACCACCTCGTTGGCAGAACGGCCCATCTTCTCTACACCCTTCTTTGCGGGAGCCATTCTGCAGGGCCAAGTTGGAAAAGACAGGTGTGATGGATTGTCATGTTTGTTTTGTTTTACAGTACTATTTTAATCTAGGACCCAAAACACACAAGGAAATTGTTGTACCATTGACATTCTTCCACAGCCCACCTTCTTTGCTCGTTTGCTTCTTTTTGGAGGAATGTTTATTGTTGAATTTCAAAAAATTGGGACTTTTTTGAAACAGGATGTCACAGTAGGTTACCCAACCTGTCTTTGAACTCATAGCTCAGGCAAGCCTCATATTTCTGTGTTAGCCCCCATTTGGCTAATTGAGTGTACATATCTTATAAATTTTATTCACCTGTGTGATTGTCATCCAAAAATTCCCCAAGTCAGAGATCTGTTAAAAGGAATTCAGATTTATGATTACTATAATTGTATCAATAATTTGTATCTAGAGGTGTTTATAAAAATGTATATATTACTTTTTGATTTCACTCTAGAACTTTGCCCTCTTGCTTTTTATTCTGCTTTATTTCCCAGAATTCCCCTGTATGCATTAGTGAAGGTGTTAGCAAAAAAAGAATCCTTGCCATCATTTTTTTTTTACCAAAGATCAATTAGATTTAGTCACATTCATCAATGTCTTCCTGTCACACACACATGCTTTTAAGCATATGACTCATGTTTGCTAATTATTGCCTTCTGCTTTTACACTAATGGACAGATCTATAATCTCTTAATATTTGCAACTGTAAGCTTATGATAAATTAATTAGTTCCTCTGGGAAAAATCATTTAGAGTATATCAAAAGATGACCTAGGAGGCCTAAACAATTTTTAAGAGGATAATTTTAATCTCATTAGCAGCAACTGATCTTGTTTCTCTATTTAAAAGGACCACCTAAGAAATATTTTAATAAACAAAATATTTAATATATTACCCTTTGCATAAGAAGCCATATGAATTGTCAGTTAGCATCTGTATTAAGATATTATGTAATTCAAAGAAAGAAAAAGGAATGCTTTTTTATTTTTAATGCAATTATTTTAGAACATTCTTAAAAACTTTAGTACAAGAAAAGAGTAATTATGGTATTATCACTTTTTAATATCTCTCCTATAAGTCTAATCTACATCTACCTCAGTACTATCTTTCAGCAAAATGTAGATATTTTAGGGGTGCCTTTCAAAGGCTTTCCTGACCCATTGCAAAGCCACAGAAAAAGTTATACCAACCTTCTTGAAAAGCCATCTCAAAGAAGAAATAAAAGGCTGCTAAAAATAGGAAAAGGGGCCCTTTTGGCAGTCACTTCTGATTTTCTGAAGAAAAAGAAAGCTCTGATATTGCAATGTCTTACGAGATAAAATAGTGTCCCAAATGGAGGAGGAAAGACTGACAAGCAAAAAGGAGATTCTTGGGGTTCAGAGATGGCACTGAGAGGGTTGG
>PVIH01026494.1:0-18667 GCA_004025045.1 Sigmodon hispidus | reverse complement strand
GTTACTCGTCCTGAGGACACTGCTCTTCCACTGTGACTGGATATGACTGAACCCTTTTTGGCTTGGAGGTCTGATTCTTGGGGGCTTCCCTGGGGAAGCCCCGAGTTACGTTTCCCGATGGTAAAAGCTTGCCATCTTTGTCTCTTATAGATCTACATTTGTTCGTCCAATGTCTACCTTTGTTACATCTCCTACATAGTCCAGGAGGTAGTGGCTTTCTGTTTAAGTCACTCCTGTGATTGGAAAAGTTCCCATATTTGCTTTGTCTACAATTTCTCTTTATATGGGCTGGCTTACCACAATTGAATCAAATAATGCCTTGATTTCTCATCTTAGCATTAGCAATGGCTTAACCTACCCAATTCTCTTCATTATGGTGTATATATTCAGCACTAAGTGCATATTGAATCCATTCATCTAAGGGTGCACCCCTGATCTTTAATGGCATGATCAATTTTTTACATGTCATATTAGCATTATCAAAGGCCAAAGAGAGTATCAATTGTTTCCTAACTTCTGGATCTGACACTGCTCTATTTACAGCCTGAGTCAACTTCTGTAAAATGTCTGTATAAGGCTCCATTGGACCTTGTTTAATCTGGGTATATGACTCAATTCTCTGTCCTGGGTCCAAAACCTTTTCCCAAGCATTTAAGGCAGCAGTACGACACAGCAACAGAGCATGGTCATCATAAGTAGCCTGAACTGATAAATCAGCAAACTGGCCTTCCCCAAGGATTTGGTCCTTGGTAACATTTCCTGTTTGATCTTGAGATTCCAAGGCTTTAGCCTCTTCTCTAAACCAATTCCTCCACTGGAAGTTTTGGCCATCGTTCAACACTGCGTTTGCCAAATTCTTCCAGTCATCAGGAATTACTCGATTCTGTGCTGACCATGAGTTCAAGGATTGCCTCACAAAAGATGAGTGTACACCATAGTTCACTATGACTTCCTTTATTGTCATTAAATCCTTCATGGGTATAGGTTCATAATTGTATGCCACATTGTCAGAATCCCTTCCACGTGGTTGTGGTTTTTTGGCCTCTGCCACAACTGGGAACAGAGCTGGAGGGACGGGGGGTAGTCCCCTCATGGTAACCACTCTAGGTAAAGAACCTTCCCTGCAATAGCACCGTTTAAGAGGGGGCTCTGGGTTATCTTGAGCACGTGTCACCTCAAAATCCTTTCCTAAAATCTCCAAACGAGCCTCATGATCTTGTAACCTAGTGGTAATGGTCAATGAGTGAATGAGTCAATTAAATATTACACAACCTGAGCTTACAGAATATAGAAGAATCAAGAAAGACATCCAGTACTTGTTATTGAGACCCATGATACAATTTCTCAGTTCAGTAGTTTTATCACTAACTCTACAAGGTATCTAACTTTTTTAATGCTCATCTCAAATATTTTGTCTTCCAGTGATTCTTCATTCTTGTCTTAATCTAAAACCAAACTTAATTTCTGTTTTTTAATTCATATTTATTTTATGTTCATTTTATTTTGTCTGCACAAATACCTGTGTAAGGGTATCAGAAGTACAAGGACTGGAGTTATAAACATATTTGAACTGCCATGTGTATGCTGGTAAGTGAATCAAGGTCCTGTGGAAGAGCAGATAGAGTTCTCAAATACAGAGATTTTTCTCTAGACCCTAAACTATATTTTCCTTCCACTGTACCTTTTACATAATTTTATCTCTACTGTGTGGTATGGATGTGTGGCTGGTCAAAAAATGATGGTGCTTGAAATTATTCAGTGTTAGTAGAGGTTTACAAGAAGATGGGGAAATGCACAAAGTGAAGAAAAACAAAAGAGGAAAGAATAAGAAACACAACTTAGAGAATAAATATCCAAAGGTTAAATAAATATAATGAATGTCAATCAAAATCATTGGTGAAAGGCATTCCAAAACATCGGATATGCTGTTTGGGCTAAAATCATACAATTTATGACATTTGCTCAACAAAAGGACCTCAGGAGGCATCACCAT
Source organism: Sigmodon hispidus (assembly GCA_004025045.1). Lineage (NCBI taxonomy): Eukaryota > Metazoa > Chordata > Mammalia > Rodentia > Cricetidae > Sigmodon > Sigmodon hispidus. The sequence continues at coordinate 16,674 of PVIH01026494.1, read as the reverse complement.
CCCTGACTTCAAGTTAGAGTTAGGGTTAGGGTTATATGTTTGATGTGTTTTAGAGAAAAGAGAAGTTTTATTACTATTTGGGATTTTTTATCTATTCTGAATGTTTTGCTTTTTTATATAAAATTTGATGTTGATTTTCCAAAAAAACAATAAACACAATGAAAAAAAATGAAACAACAACAAAAAAGTCATACTTCACTTAAATGACTCCAAGACAACAACTAAGAATAACACTTTGCAATTTTTTATATACACTTATTAATAGATTTTTAAACAATTACTCTAATCACAATAATGTACTTGCAGGGCACAAAAATAGAAATATAAAACAGACTAATATTTGTTTTCTTTAAGGCTCTGGCCACAGGGAGTTTAATTATGTTCCAGCAAGTAAACGAGCAGTATGAATGGGTGTTTGTATAAATTGGGAGATCATAAGTGTGGGCAAAAATCTGAAAAGACTGATTACTGAGTTTGATGGGGTACATGATGTAAAATCTCCAAATAATAAATACATAAGAAAAAATATTAGTATAGCAATTTTATTAATGGATATAATTTGTCATATTGTAGTTGAAGAATAAATTCATTTCCACAGTTGTTTATTTGTAAAATTTTAAGTAAAAGAAAAATTAACCCTCTTGGTAAGCACAGTTAGATAATTCTTAAAATTGACTTAATAATTCAAAGATGTTTGCACTGACAATAAATGTGGAATATGAAAAATGTTCTTAATAGACTATTTGAATTTAAATTAGTTTTTAGAATTTTGCTATGCACCAGTATAAGAATGTTCACATTTCTTAATAGAATATATACTATTCTTAGACACAATTCCTTTATAAATATTATAAAATTATATTAATTAAATTTATATTTGAAACAATGCTTGTTAATCATTTTATTTGACCAATGATAAAAGTTTTATTATTAAAACAAAATTCAGACTTATGACATTTGTAATGAAGCTCAGTGATAATAAATCTGGTCTAAATAATTTTCCATGTTAAAAATAAACTTTGAAGCTAATTTATACATGTAATTAATAAAGAAAAGCTCTGCAAAACATTAATTATTAATAAACAAAAAGTAAACCAAAGTAGTCAGGAGCAAAACTTCATATAAAATGCTCTGACACAATGTTTTATGTTGCTCATAAAGTTCAATTTTTGTTGCTTAAAAAACATGAAGTTTGACAATGTCAGATTGACACAATACCTATCTCCAATCGCATTAGAGGGAAAACTCCAACCTAAGGCTCCCACATACACCCAGGACACCACAAACCAAAAATAATCCCACAGAAGAAAAACCCAGAGAAAGGAATTACATACAAGCTACCACCAAAATTAGCAAGAATTATCAATCAGTGGTCACTAATATACCTGAATATCAATGGACTCAATTCACCTATAAAAAGACATAGACTAACAAGACGGATACAAAAATAGAAGCAATCCTTCTGCTGCATAGCAGAAACACATCTCAACCACAAAGACAGACAGACACAGGCTCCGAGTAAAGGCTTAGGAAAATATTTTCCAATCAAATGGCCATAAGAAAAAAGCTGGGGTTGCCATTCTAACATCTAACAAAGTAGATTTTAAGCTAAAAGCAATTGAAAGGGACCAAGATGATTATTACTTATTCATCACAGGAAAAATTGGTGAGGAGATTTCAATCCTGAATATTTATGCCGCTAATATAAGGGCACCTACCTATGTAAAAGAAACACAGCTAAAGCTCAAATACCACATCAATTCTCACACTCTAATAGTGGGAGACTTCAATACCCCACTTTCACCCTTGGATAGGTCAATTGAACTGAGACTCAACTGTGAAATAAGGGGACTAACAGAGGTTATGATGTAAATGGATTTAACAGATATTTATAGAAGCTTCCAACCAAATGCAAAGGAATATACATATTGCTCAGCTCCTCATGGAACTTTCTGTAAAACTTACCACATAATTGGTCACAAAGCAAATATCAACAGATGCAAAAAGGGAAATAATCTCTTGTATTATATCAGAACAACAGGGGTTAAATTTAGAGATCAACAACACCAAAAATGACAGAAAGCCTATCAAATCAAGGAAAATAGACATCAATTAAATGAACCACCTCTTCGTCAAGGAAGAAATTAAGAAAGAAATCAGTCTTCCTAGAATGTAATTAAAATGAATCCACAACATACCCAAACTTGTGTGATGCAATGAAAGCAGTCTTTTTTTTTTAATAAGAGAAGACTTTTTAATTTTCATCATTAGGTCGCTATGGATATCATTTATCAAGAAAAACAGTAAAATGAATTTAAAATGCTGATAAGCTAACAATAACTATAAAGAAAATAAAAATCATAAGCATGACTTATCAAGGGTGATAATGCAAATAAGTTTGCGACACATAAAATTACTTTGTGTTCAGCTTTCCCTCTCAATTTTTTTTCTATCCCTGTATATCATTATTCAAGGTTCCTTCCCCCTCCCACCATATCAGGTAATTTTTCTTCTCCACAACTCTCCATCCCCTCCCTGGGCAAGCAGCAGACAGTCTCATGGTCCCACTGACCCAATAATGCACTCCTAGCAAATCCAGTTTAGTCCCCCTTCCCTCAAGAGTGAGTCAGGTGTTCTTATAGATGGAGTGGAATCCAAAGGGTCGTTTCAGGGTGTTTCTGACCACAAGCTGTTCAGTAGTTGTGGTTTGCAGCTTGGGCATGCTTGGCTTTTTTCTTGTTTGTTTGTTTAGAGACCATTAATGAGTGAGTACATCCCCTGCTTATCTTTCTGAGTTTGTGATACCTGGCTCAGGAGGATATTATCCAAATCCATCCATTTGCCTGCAAATTTTAGGATATCATTTTTTCTTACTGCTGAGTAGTATTCAATTGTGTAGAAGTACCACAGTTTGTTAATCCATTCTTCAGTTGAGGGACATCTAGGTGGTTTCCAGGTTCATGGTGTTATAAATAATGCTGCTATGAACATAGTTTAGCTAATACCTTTGGAGTGTGAATGTGCATCTTTAGGGTATACACCCAGAAGTAGTATTTCTGGGTCCTTGGGGAGATTGATTCTCAATTTTCTGAGAAACTGCCATACTGCATTCCAAAGAGGCTGAACAAGTTTACACTCCCACGAACAGTGGAGGAGTTTTCCCCTTTCTCTGCATCTTCTCCAACATAGGCTGTCATCTGTGCCTTTTATCTTAGTCAATCTAACAGGTGTTAGGTGGTACCTCAAAGTTGTTTTGATTTGCATTTCTCTGATTGCTAAACATGATGAACACTTTTTTATGTGCCTTTCAGCCATTAGTAATTCCTCTGCTGAGAATTCCCTTTTTAGATCAGAGCCCCATTTTCTGATTGGGTTATTCAAGGTTTTGGGCTCTAGATTCTTGAGCTCTTTATATATCTTAGAGAACAGTCCTCTATCAGTTGTAGAGTTGGTGAAAATATTTTCCCATTCTGTAGGCTGTCATTTTGTCCTATTGACAGTGTCCTTAGCTTTACAAAAGTTTCCCAACTTCAGGAGATTCCACTTATTGATTGTTGGTCTTAGTGTCTGTGCCACTGGTGTTATATTTAGGAAGTGTTCACCTGTGCCAATTCGTAGAAGTGTATTTCCCACTTCCTTTTCTATCAAGTTCAAAGTAGCTGGGTTTATGTTGAGGTCTTTGAATTACTTGGATTTGAGTTTTGTACAGGGTGACAGGCCCGGATCTATCTGCATTTTTGTACAAACTTCCATCCAGCTATGTAAACACCATTTATTAAACATGCTATCTATTTTCCATTGAATATTTTGGGCCTCTTTGTCAAAGATCAGGTGTTCATAGGTTTTTGGGTTATTGTCTGGATCCTCAATTCTATTCCCTTGATCCACAAGTCAGTTTTTATGCCAGTACCAGGCTGTTTTTATTACTGTAGCTCTATAGTATAACTTGAAGTCAAGGATGGTGATACCTCCTGAGGTTCTTTTGTTGAGTAAAATTGTTTGGGCAATCCTGGCTTTCCTGGTATTCCAAATGAAATTGAGTATTGTTCTTTCAAGGTCCAAAAAATATTGTGTTTCGATTTTGATGGGCAGAGCACTGAATCTGTAGATTGCCTTTGATAGAATTGTCATTTTTACTATGTTGTTCCTACCAATCCTGGATATATGGGTGAGCTTTCCATTTTCTGATATCCTCTTCAATTTCTTTCTTCAGTGATTTAAATCTTTTGTCAAATAGGTCTGTTACTTCTTTGGTTGTAGTTACTCCAGAGTATTTAATACTATTTGCAGCTATTATGAAGGGTAATTTTTCCCTTATTTCTTTTTCAGCTCTTCTATCTTTAGTGTATAGAAGGGCTACTGATTTCCTTGAGTTAATCTTGCATCATGCTACATTGCCGAAGTTGTTTTTCAGATGTAGCAGTTCCTTGGAAGAATTTTTGGGTCACTTATGTATACAATCATATCATCTGCAAATAGAGATAGTGTCTCTTCATCTTTTCCAATTTGTATCCCCTTAATCTCTTTTCATTCCCTTATTGATTTAGCTAAAACTTTGAGAACTACATTGCATACATAAGGGGAGAGAGGACATCCCTTTTTAGTTCCTGATTTTAGTGGGATTGCTTTGAGTTTTTCTCCATTAAGTTTGATAGTGGCTGTCGGCTTCTTGTAAAACTCCTTTATTATATTTAGGTATTCTCCCTTTATTCCTGATCTCTCCAGGGCTTTAATCATAAAGGAGTGTTGGATTTTGTCAAAGAGTTTTTCTGCATCTAAGGATATGATCATGTGATTTTGTTCCTTTTGTTTGTTTATATGATGGATAACATTTACAGTTTTTCTTTTGTTAAACCAGCCCTGCATTTCTGGGATGAAGCCTACATGGTTTTGGTGGATGATATCTTTTATACATTGTTGTATACATTTTGCCATTATTTTGTTGAGAATTTTCCCATCAATATTCATGAGGGTAATTGGTATGTAATTTTCCTTCTTTGTTGTGTCTTTGAGTGTCTTTCAGGGTAATTGTGGCCTCATAAAAGGAATTTGGCAATATTCCTTCAGTTTCTACTGTGTGAAATAGTTTGAGGAGTAAGGGTAGTAATTCTTCTTTGAATATCTGCTAGAATTCGTCACTAAAACCATGTGGACCAGGATTTTTATTTTTGGGGAGGTTTTTAATGAGAGCTTCAATTTCCTCAAGGGTTATAGGCCTGTTTAGGTAATTAATCTGATCTTCATTTAATTTTGGTAGATGGTACCTGTCCAGAAAGCTGTCCATTTCTTCTAGGTTTTCCATTTTTGTGGAATACAGATTTTCAAAATATGATCTGATAATTCTCTGTATTTCCTGGGGGTCTGTTATTATGTCCCCCTTTTCATTTCTGATTTTGTTGATTTGAACATTCTCTCTCTGTTTTTTGATTCGTTTGGCTAAGGGCTTATCTATCTTTTTAACTATGAAAGCAGTCTTAAGAGGAGAATTCATAGCATTAGAAGCCTATACGAAAAGCCTAGAGAAATCCCACACTAGAGAAGTAACAGCACAGTTGAAAGCCTCAAAACAATTACAATCAATGTCACCTAGAAGAAGTAGAAGGCAGGAAATAATCAAACTTAGAGCTGATATCAATACAATTGAAATAAAAAAAACAATTCAAAGAATCAATGAATCAAAGAATTGGTTCTTTGAGAAAGTCAACAAGATAGATAATCCCTTATCCAAACTAAAAAGAAAAAGCAGAGGGAGTACCCAAATCAACATAATCAGAAATGAAAAGGGAGACATAACCACAGACCCCCAGGAAATCCAGAGAATTATTAGATCATACATTGAAAATATATATTTCAAAATTGGAAAACCTAGAAGGAATGGACAGCTTTTTGGACAGGTACCATTTACCATAGTTAAATGAAGACCAGATTAGTTACCTATATATATTTCAAAATTGGAAAACCTAGAAGAAATGGACAGCTTTTTGGACAGGTACCATTTACTATAGTTAAATGAAGACCAGATTAGTTCCCTAAACAGACATACTATCCTAAAGGAAACTGAAGCTATCATTAAAAGCCTCCCAAGTAAATAAAGCCAAGGTCTAGATACTTTCAGTGCAAAATTCAACCAGACATTTAATTATGAATTACTACCATTACTGCTCAAACTATTTCACATAGTAGAAACTGAAGGAATATTGCCAAATTCCTTTTATGAGGCCACAATTACCCTAATACCAAAACCACTCAAAGACACAAAAAAGGAGAATTACAGACCAATTTCCCTTATGAATATTGGTGCTAAAATTCTCAACAAAATTTTGGCAAATCATATACAGCAATATATAAAAAAATATATCATCCACCACGACCAATATGCTTCAACCCTGAAATGCAGGGATGGTTCAACATACGAAAAACTGTAAATGTCATCTATTATATAAACAAAATAAAGGAAGAAAAACCCACATGATCATATTTTAAATGCTGAAAAAGCCTTTGACAAAATCTGTCATTTGTTTATGATAAGAGCCCTGGAGATATCAGGAATATAGTGAAAATATCTAAATATAATAAAAACTATTTACAAGAAGCCAGTAGCCAACATCAAACTTAATGGAGATAAACTCAATGGAATCCCACTGAATTCAGGCACTAGACAAGGATGTCCTCTCTCTTCTGATTTATTCAATATAGTTCCTGAAGTTTTAGCTAAAGCAATAAGAGAATGAAAGGAGATTAAAGCGGATACAAATTAGAAATTAAGAAGTGAAATTATCAATATTTGCAGATGATATAATTGTATTCATAAGTTTCCCTCAAAATTCTACCAGGGAACTTCTACAGCTTATAAACCCCTTCAGCAATGTAGCAGGATACAAGATTAATTCAATGAAATCAGTAGCCCTTCTATATACTAAAGGTAAAATGGCTGAAAAAGAAATAAGGGAAACATCACTCTTTATACTAGCTACAAATAGCATTAAATACCTTGGAGTAACTATAACCAAAGAAGTAACAGATCTGTTTGAAAAAAAAATTTAAGTCACTGAAGAAAGAAATTGAAGAAGATATAAGAAAATAGAGAGATTTCCCATGTTTCTGGATTGATGGGATCAACATCGGAAAAATGACAATCCTACCAAAAACAATATACAGATTCAATGCACTGCCCATCAAAATCCCAACACAACATTTTACGGACCTGAAAAGAACAATACACAATCATTTGGAACAACAGGAAAGCCAGGATTTCCAAAACAAATTTGCTCAACAAACGAGCCTCAGGAGGTAGCATGATCCCTGAGTTCAAGTTATAGTATAGAGCTACAGTAATTGAAACAGCCTGATACTGGCATAAAAAAAGACTAGTGGATCAATACAATAGAATTGAGGATCCAGGCATTCACCCAAGAACCTATGAACACCTGATCTTCGACAAAGGGGCCCGAAATACTCAATTGAAAAAGACAGTATCTTTAACAAATGATGTTGACATAGCCGGTTGGTAGTGTGTAGAAATGCAAATAGATCCAATCCTGTCACGCTGCACAAAACTCAAATCCAGTTTGATCAAAACCTCAACATAAAGTCAGCCACACTGAATTTGATATAAAACATAGATAGTGGGAAATACCCTCCAATGCATTGACACAGCTGACCACTTCCTGAATATAACACCAGTGGTGGACACTAAAATCAACAATCAATAATTGGGACCTCCTGAAACTGAGAATGTTCTGTAAAGCCAAGGACATTGTGAATAGGACAAAACGACAGCCTACAGAATCGAAAAAGATTTTCACCAAACCTACAAGTGACAGAGGACTGATCTCTAAAATTTATAAAAGATATATAAACATATAAAATATATATATTTTAAAATTTATAAGATATAGAAATATATAAAGTATATATATATATATATATATATATATATATATATATATAATATATATAAAAGAACTCAAGAAACTGAATCCCAAAACCTTGGATAACCCAATCATAAAATGGAGTTCAATACTCAAAAGGGAATTCTCAGCAGAAGAATTATGAATGGCTGAAAGACACTTGAAAAGGTGTTCAACTTCTTTAGCCATCAGAGAAATGTAAATCAAAACAACTTTGAGATACCACCTTACACCTGTCAGATTGGCTAAGATAAAAGACACAGAAGACACCATATGCTGGAGAGGTTGTTTAGCAAGGGGAACACTTCTTCATTGTTGGTGGGAGTATAAGTTTAGTTCAGTCACTCTGGAATGCAGTGTGGCAGTTTCTCAGAAAACTGGGAATCAAACTCCCCAAGGATCAAGCAATACCACTTTTGGATATATACCCCAAAAGTGCACATTAGCACTCCAAAGGCATTAGCTCAGCTATGTTCATAGTAGCATTATTTGTAATTGCAAGATCCTGGAAAAAGTCTAGATGCCCCTCAACTTAAGAATGGATTAACAAACTGTGGTACATCTACACAATGGAGTACTACTCAGCAGTAAGAAAAAAAAACTGATATCCTAAAATTTGCAGGCAAATGAATGGATTTGGAGAATATCCTTCTGAACGAGGTATCTCAAACCTAGAAACATAAGCAGGGGATGTATTCCCTCATTAGTGGACTATAAACAAAAAGGAAAAAAGCCAAGCATGCCCAAGCTGCAAACCACAATCCCTGAGCAACTTGGAATCTGAAACGCCTTGGGCAGGCTATTTGGATTCCATTCCCTCTAGAGGAACATCTGATTCAGTCTTTCTTTTAGGGTGAGGAAACTGGATCTGTCAACAGTGGATGCTGATCTGAGGAATATTGGGTCCTTGGGACCTCCTGCCCTTGCTGGGAAGGGGATGGGGAGTTGTGAGGAAGAGAGAGTGACTGGAGTCACTGGGTGGAATGCCAATGGGATCTTGAATAAGTATCTACACATATAGAAAATGTGACTTTCTTCATAATAAAAAAATAAATAAAATAAACCAAGGCGTGCATGTGGAGTCTTGATTATAGAAGAGAAAAAAAAACAATAAAACAAAAAACCCATAAAGTTTCTCACATTTTATTGAACTCAAGGTAATAAAAACAACAAAACTTTGACTCACATATAGAATTAGTATAGTAAAGTATAGGATAATAGAATTAAACAATTGTTTATAGAAATAGAGCAGATAGAATTAAAATCTATGTCTGTACAAATTTTAAAAAATACTTACAATGACTATCACAATTTTCACAGCTTATGAATACAGAAACTATTTTAAACTATAATCTATGTAATTCTGAACAAAGTAGTCAAACAAATAATTTTATTTTAATGTAGAATAGAAGGTTATTCTATTATAGACTTGTGAAACTGTCATTATATCAAGACATATATGATTACTTGCTGAAAATCTTATGTTGTAGCTTGGTAGTTCTGACTTTCTTTGACTTTTACTAATAAATCCAATGGATAATTTGCCACATTATATTTTGCTTTTTGAAGAATGTATTGTATATGGAATCTCAAAATAATCATAGTCTAAGGCTAAATTATTTCCTTTGGTGAGGCTAACTTGGAAGTGATTTTTTTTCCAGCTTGTATAAATCTGAATGTTTTCATCAGTGTCAACTATATGTTGCTTTAGCCTTAATCAACATTTCATGTATAGAGCTTATTTTCTTTTGTTATCCAATATTACATTGATTTACACACCTCTCATAAATCTATTTATTCATTTATTTAATATTATAGGGATAGCTCTGTTCACAAGTGAAAAATAGTGTTTTTGTAAACATTATGATAACATTTAATTTTGTATTTACAATAAAATTTCAAAGCAACAGTACCTAACTCATAATATAGTAATGATTCAAAAAGATTTTTTACTGAATCTACTTTAACCCAAAAAACAGCTGCTAATTTTAAAATATTTTATATTGGTATGAATTTTGGATTATTAATTCAAATTTAAGGTCAATTTTGTTATACTGTACATATATTTCTACTCTTGTTTAAGGAATTATGTTTATGTAACTAATTTTAAATTGTATTGTATAATTGAGAAATACAGAATGATAGTCAATCACCTATTATATTCAAACTTATAGTCATGATAGCTTACTTTAGATTTACAAATATTTATTTTATTTAGATATTTAAACTTCAAACACTCCAAAGACCTACAGAATAAGGCTTTTTAACTATTTGAAGAACTTAGTCTTTTTTTACCAGTGAAACTTTTCTGCTCCTGGCAGCACGAATCTACTTCAAGAAGATGATGGGCATTGAAAAAACTCTTCATGAAGTTTACTTATTGAGGCAAAAATTAGCCACTGGCCAAAAAAGTGTTCTTGCCTCAAATGCCTGACTGTATACTATTGTGAGTACCTTATTCAAACTGAATATGCCGGACCCATAAGAAAGTGACCTCTAAACTTTGAAAGAACAAACCTAGATGAGTCCTTCAGATTTCTGCGTTGTAGAGAAAACTGTCAGATATTCTGGATAACACATGGAGAAGTGAATGACTGGCAGAGCAGTCCTTCAAATTTCCTGCTTCACTGAAAGGCATACCAGTGACTATAAGCCCATAGGCTGAAGATGGGTGTCTCAAGTGTTACAGAGTAGCTTTGGGTGACTCCATAGGCAACTGGATGTCTCTGTCATTTCTAGATTTTGGAACTTGCTTGCACTTCCTATTCTCATACTATTATATCCTTTTGTGGTCTTTGATATAATTGAAGATTAGATAGTTATAGTTATAGTTTTCTTTAGTTATAATATAATATGATATAATATAATATATGTAAAACTTTTCACCCACAAGAAGAAGGTAGATGACAAAATATTTTGTTTATTTTTTAAAATATAAAGAGAATAGAAATTATAACTAATTCTTGCTTGATGGCTGTTTTTATCTATGTAATTTTGCTCTGTTGAAATTGAAACCTTCCTTTTTGATTAAACAAAAAAGAAAGAGTGATGTGGGTTGTCTTTCTGTTGTATGCTGTGAATTTTCATTGAATAATAAACTATTTGGCCTACAGCAATGTACCTTAGAAATGTATATTAGAAACAGGCAGGACTTTGGTTCATAGATAAAGTGGAAGGAGGGTGGAATCATGGAGAGACTGTGAGCTGCCAAATAGACAGGAAGATGTAAAAGCACAGGTAAGCCACAAGACTGCGTGGCAAGGCATAGATTAATAGAAATGGGTTAAGTTGAAAGAGATAACTATCAATAAGCCTGAGCCATAGGCTTAACAGTTTGAAATAAATATAAGCATTTGAGTCATTTTGGGGAAATGAGCAGCTCTGAGTGGATCCAGATCTTGGGGTTAGTTGGGGTCAGAAAGTTTATACTGCAACTTCACATGAAAAGTATATATGTACATATTGAAAACATTTTCAAAGTGTTTTCTAGAATGATTGCATGAACTTTATATCAACAGTATAAAATGTATACAGTACTATTAGTACTAGCTGCCTTTTAAAAATATACTTTATTGGAAGTATAGCAGTACATAACTGGCTATATTTTATAGATTTGACCTATATTTTATAATTATCCATTTACCATAATGTTTAAATTTGAAATTCTTGTATGAATTTAAGATGTAATCGTATATTATATAAAATTTGTAACTACTTACCATATTATATAGATTGTCTTTCCATGTATCCAACAATTCACTGGTCAAGATTTTTATTATTTTGAAAGAATCTTGTAAATCTACATATATCTCATATTTTGTTGTGCTTTTCTGAGAAAACTGCTTAATTAGCTGAAGATCATAAATAGTTTGTAATTTTTTATACTAAGTTTCATTTATTTTCGCCTGTGCATTTTCACGCTTTTATAGGCCATATGTATAGTTAACATTTCAGCATTTTATCATGTACCTGCTCTGTTTACTCACATGTTTTATTTTCATACTTGTCATTGTTTTTTCAGAGAATTCTTTACAAACTAAATTATTAATATTAAATTGATAATGCTATGAAGTGATATGGGTTTATGACAAAAGTAAAATAGCACATATATTTGAGATGAGTTTTATTACTTTTTGGCAAATAGATTCCAATTGAATTTTTATGTATTCTCCCTGTTATCTAAATATTAGTAAGTTAGAAAATGCTATGGAAGTAGCTTGAATCGATGGATACTAAGCAAAGGAACAATCAACATTAGATAACTGGGATAAATAGGAACTGATGTAAGGCTTTCCTTGTCTCTCTTCCATTTCTGTTGGTGTAAGAGAATCTGGATGCATATTGAATGGAATCACAAAATGAAGATACATAGATACTTTATTCAGAGCATGAGCGTCGTCTTTCTGAGTAGTCTGTCAATGATTCAGCTTCACTTAACATTAAGAAAAGTAACAAAAAAGAAAAGTAAATTATTGAACACTACTCTGCCCAGCTGCATCACTAGACGGAAAAGGCCCTTTGTTTCACCTGAGCACCACAGTAGAATTGGTCTTGTAATTAGGGGCTCAGGTGATGTTGGAGAGCTCAGACCTGAGGGCATGACAGGAGCATAGCTGATACTGAGTCTCTTGTCTGAGGTGTAGTACTGGGGGTGAGGAAAAGATGTTTTCCTCTGTGCCCTACTGACTCCATTTGGCAAAGGAACTAACTCTTCTCTTTACTATCTGCACCACTGAGAAAAGTGGACCCTACACCTCATCTTAGTAACATATCACAATCCTGTTGGTTGAGGTGCCTACGACTGTACCTGAGTGTGTGAGATTTGAATAGCTGATTAAACCCTACTCATCTTCCATGTGGTGGTGAAGGCTAGGAAAAATAGCCCACCCACTTGCCCCTACCAACAATTATAAGATTAGGAGCTGACCCTCTCACTTACCAGTTGTAGCACTTTGAAAATTCACCTGGAATGTCACCTGGTCAGCACAGTAGAGCTGACACTACTGACAGGGTGACAGGGTGTAGGTGAACAGTATCACTGGTTTTTTTTCTTTAAAGGCTGACTACCCAGCTCCCAAATGACTACATAGAGACTTATTCATAGATATAAATGCCAGACCTCAGCTTGATTTATTTCTGGGCAGATTTTCTCACATAAAATATGCTATTCTTCTTTAATTATGGCTTGCCTCTGGGCTTTTATTTTTTTTATTCTACATATCTTTCCTTTCTCTATGTGGCTATGTGTGTGGCTGGCCCCTGGTGTATTCCTCCTCTTCTCTTGTTACACCTCTCCCATTTTCATTCTTCTTTAGCCTAGATTTCTATTTCTTTTTCTTCTCTCTGCCTGGCAACCTCACCTATCCATCTCCTGCTGAACTTTTTCCATTCTGCTCATTAAGAGAGTAATCTGGTGTTTTAGGGAGGCACAGTACACAACTTTATTTATTTTTTTTATTTATTTATTTTTTTTTAAAGATTTATTTATTTATTATGCATACAGTTTTACAGAAGAGGGCACCAGACCTCATCATAGATGGTTGTGAGCCACCATGTGGTTTTGCTGGGAATTGAACTCAGGACCGCTGGAAGAACAGTCAGTGCTCTTAACCTCTGAGCCATCTCTCTAGCCCCAACACAACTTTATATAGTTAAACAAATGCCACATAAAAGAATGCAATATGTCTTTGCCATATTAAAAAATATTCCAGAGCATAAACAAATGTAACACATGTTAAACTAATATGTCACAACATCTGAGAATGTGACCTTGGGAAGTCTGGCCCTATGCCTCATCTGCCATATGGTGGTATGGATAGGGGAGAGATGCCTCCTCTTATCCCTCTATGCCTGAGACAGGGGGCCATCTGGCCTTGAAATCATAGGAGTAGGATAGCTGTCCCTAACCCTAACCAGTTACACCAGGCAGAAGAATGGCCTCTAAACCTTGCCTCCCAGCACAGTATAGCTGATACTGATGGTGTAGGTATGGGAGTGATGACCTTGAAGGGTCAAAAGCAGAAGAAATGTCCCTACCCCATTCTCAGCAGTGCAAGGGGTAAATTATCCATGACAATGTTGGAAAGCTCAAACTGGGAGTGAATAAAACTCTGCAACTATTCAAACTTGGAATCAGGAGTTGGACTACACCAACATTTACCCATCTTTGATCTACAGCAACATATTAAGGGATGGTGACTTCAGAACTAAAGCTTCAGGATCTCCACAACACAAGACAACAAAGGATATCCAAATGTTTTCCCAGCAAGAGCCTAGCATTGATATTGTAGCAGAAACCAGTGACCTTAAACCAGACTAATGAATCTATATAATGAATACTGTCAAATAAAGACATATGAATTGTCGCGCTCCACCTCGTCCCGCAAGGAACATGCAACACCGGATCCTTCTCTTTGCAGTTTATTTGGGCCTTTAATTATCTTCCTGTCTCTCACTTACTCACTCTCACTCTCACTCTCAGACATATGACGAACCACCCCAGGGGGAAGTCCTACCCTCTGGGCTTCCAATCCTAGTAAGCCATGTAGACATTGCCCATAGGTCCCGAGGTGCCGGAAGCAAGCCATCATCCTCGCCTAAAGCCAATAAGGAGTTGTTTACTCCCGAGAGCACTCACCATCAAGAAAGATGGAAGGCAGAAACCAGCGCCACCTTTAGGGCGTGGTACAACGCAGGTCCCTACAATGAATGACTTACTGTGTCATACTAGAGCTTCCATGCTGAGATTAATTTTTAATTTATTCTCTTATATTTTAGTGTATTTTATTGGGGTGGGGGATGCAAGGAAAGTGGTTCAATAGAAAGGGACTGGAAAATAAATGGGATTGAGATACATTATGTGTAAGACTAGAGGAGGCTCAAACATGTCAAACATGACAGGACAGTTTTTGCCTTTTACTTTTCTCTCCCATTCTCTCTACATTGCTGAATTTTAAGATTATTACATTGCTAAAACTAGCCATCACATCTACTCCCTTATTTATCCACTTTCTCCAGCTATCCAAATGTTCACATCTACCTTAACTGACATGTCCAATGATAATTAAGCAACTAATCTTTATACGGGATTTTTCTATTTAGAGTTATAAACTACTTTTTGACTAGGGGCCACTTCTTTCTCTTCTTTATTCATAGGAAGGCCTTTGTCTCTTCTTAGAATTTAACTCGTGCTCCTTTTTCTTTCCCCTTTCCTCTTCTCCTTTGTCTTCTCTTTTTCTCTTATTTTCTGCCTGTAGGAGTCTTTTTCAGACCACTTTCCAGATACCAAATAAAAACACAGGGAATTATTATTAATTGGAAATGTTTGGTTTTGTCTTAGCTTAATTTAAATTGTTTCTATTTATCTACATTTTGTCTCTGGGCTTTTTACCTTCTGTTCTTTCTGTAAGTCCTATTTTCCTGCTTCTTTTTTTGTCTGTTTACAACTGCCTGACTGGCTGGCCTTGGGCATCTGCTTCTCTTTTTTCCTCATTATCTTCTCTCTCATTTCCCTCTCCTACTTAATTTTGCCTGCCATTCCTGCCTATCTAAACTCTGCCTAGATATATTAATGGAGATATAATTTTATGTATTCATGTAAATTCTCTACTTAATAAGCTACAGCCTCTGCTCCTTGAACACAATGTTTCTTTTTTAGATAGTCATTAGTATAAAAGGTATCAACAGAGACATTTTCAGATCTAACCACAAATAATATAACAAAATTGTTCTTTCCATTATTATTAAAAATAGATACTAGCTTTAATAAACTAAGTGTGGATGTTATTATATAAATGTATGTCAGGTCATTATTTGCAATTCCGCATTATCAGGAGTGATTTTTACTAAATTTATTAGCTAATCACTAAACTTCCATTGATTTGGGCAATCATTTTTCAACCAAAATTAACATTAGTGGCAAAATGATTCATATGCATCAATATATTTGTACCATGGAGTATTTATAAAATCAGAAGGGAGAAACTGAGATTCTAATTTTTAAAATATTAAACTTTTAATAGCATACCAGAATGACTATTCAAAACACTGACATTGAATCTGATTTCTTGTATTGGAATTGATCTGAAATTTTCTAAATTTACTTTTTTCTTGTTTCTTTTGCTTTGGTTTTATAAACCATCTGAGGATCCAGATAATATGTCCCATTATTGTCTCAGCAAGTAAGAGGTTTTACATTGGTACTTAAAAGAAGTCAACAGTTTCTAAACTAGATCCATGCAAGATACATCTTATTAAACTTTGTCTTTCAGAAACATCATAACATAAACTTTTAGCTTAAACAAAAATCATTAATTTTTATAAATATTCATGGCTAAAGACAGAGCAGAACAAAATCAAAGATAGATAAAGCATGTTCAAACTCAGAGAGACAAGCAGGGGATGTACTCACTCACTAGTGGTCTCTAAACAAACAAACAAGAAAAAAAGCTAAACATGCCCAATCAGCAAACCACAACCACCGAACAGCTTGGGATCAGAAACACCCTGGACTGACCCTTCAAACCCCAGTCCAACTATAGGAACACCTGACTCACTCTTGAGGGAGGGGGAAAGAACTGGATTTGACCAGAAGTGGAGACTGATCTAAGCATTATTGGGTCAATGGGACCATAGGACTGTGTGCTCCCTGCCCAGGGAGGGGATGGGCAGTTGCAGAGAAGAAAAATGACCAGATGTGTTGGGAGGGGGAAGAGACCTTGAATAAGGATATATAGGGAAAGCTGAACACAAAGAAAATATATGT
>PVIH01026492.1:0-18758 GCA_004025045.1 Sigmodon hispidus | reverse complement strand
CACCTTTCTATGCAGGAGTCACTGTACCAGGAACATTTAATATCAGTACAGACCATGGGCAATGCAGAGGGAAGTCCAGACATTCACTGACTTTGCAGCAGGTCAGTGGAGAGGACATTGTGTGGGATCCATTCCTAGCTGGAACAGGCCACATTGTAGTAAAACAACTCCCCTAGCCAACCTAACAGGCTATCTCCTGCCCCTGCTGACATGTGGTGGGCTTGCTCCACTGGCCTAACTCCCTGTGCTCACACCCAGATACTCAATGCCACAGGATTTTGCGCATCCTCCTAAGACTGGTACCCTACATCATATACCAGTCAGATGACGAATTTACTGGGTTAACAGAAAGAGGCCATAGATCCAAAGAGAGCCCACTACAACCCAGTGGATACAATGAATGAGTTTTTGAACACTGCTTTATGATTGAAGCAGTCACATAAATTCAGCAGGAGCAGGGATGTGGAAAGTAATGTCCCTCCACTTTGAGGCCTGGAGCTATTTTTGGAGCTGAGAAGTTTCTAAGCCCCCTAGGCTAAGAACCTTGGCAGAATGCCCAAGGTCCTGGGCAATCAAAGGCCAGAAACCCAGACTCTAGGATATTCTGGTTTAGCTGGGAGGCCTCTCTCCCCATCCTAAAACAATCAATCAGCCAGCAGCTGCCTGCCAGTAAAGACACTTTCTCTGTGCTCTCATCCCCCAGCTTGATAATAGCATTCCTACAGTCTTTGTTTGATATTTGCTTTAAAAAAGGGACTTGCTTTCAGGTAGAAAAAGAGCTCTGACTAGCTTTTATGATCACAGCCCCATTTGATCAACAGAAATAAAACCTTGCTTGCGGGTGTGGGTGTGATTCTGGAGATTTCCTCTGGGGGTTCCCTGAGACTGTCATAACAACTGTAAAGAAGGAAAGTATCTAAATCTGCACCCTCCTCCTGTCCTCAAAATGCAAGAGGAAAGGAGACCAAAACAAAGCTGTACAAATCTACCTTCTTATTTATGCCAAAGCTACCATTGGACTCTATCAACTTCAAACAACTGGATGTTATCACTCATAATATAGTCCCATAATCTCTTTGAAATTATGTCCCATGGAGAGTTTCCTGAAATTACTGTGTTTTAGTTTGCTTCCAGTTGCTGTAACAAATGCCATGATCACAAGCAACATAGTCTAAGAAAGAGTTAATTTGGCTTACACTTCCATGTTACAATCCAACACTGAAAAAAGCTATGGCAGGAAGATAAGCAGAAACTATGATAGAAGCTGATTAGTGGCTCATTGTTGACTGGGTCATAATCAGATAACTTTCTTATATAGTCCAGTAACACCTGCAAAAGGATGATGCTGCTCATTCGGTACTAAGACTTCACATCCCCATCAATTCAAAGAATGCCTCACAGACATGACCACGGGTCTGTCTGATCAATACAGTTCCTAAACTGAAGTGCATTCTTCTAAGGTGATAGAAGTGAATGTGGGGTTGGAAAAAGACTGGGTGATAGTATAACCTGTTGTAAATGGTTTCCGGCCACGTTTGGGCCAGAAGTTTGGACCTTGCCTATGGTGGCTTTTCTCTCTAAAAATGATTTAGACACTTATATTAATTTTATACTGATTGGTCTATGTCTCAAGCACATTACTAGCTAGCTCTTTCATCTTAATTCAACCTATTTCTAATAATCTACCTGCCACGTGGCCCAGCCAAAACAGTTACTTTACTCACAAAATAACTTTCACTATATACAGACAAACACAATTCCCTCCACAATAACCTACAAGAACTCACAGGATGTTCCTGGCTAGGTCTCCAACCAATGGAAAAGGTGTTGCCTACAAAATTCCCCTGTAATCAAATAAATAGCCACCCCAAGTGCCAACACAGAACCTACAACCAAGAATGAATAGAGATAGAGGCAGAGATACATGGCTGATCACTGGGCTAAGCTCCTGGTTCAGCTGAGAGCAGAGGCAGAGATTCTATATAAGCAAGGAGATGGCTTTTGAGGTAAATTCCCTTAGTGATGGATAGCTGGAGCTCTGTGGAACTCACTGAATTAAGAATAGCCACTGGGAAACATTCAAGGAAAAAAACTAGGTCCTCCAAACATAGGCAACTGTCCACTGACATGGGCAGTATGCAGAGTCTCGAGGAAAGGGATCAGACTGTGTTTCTATGTGTGGACTGGCATTGTGGAGCCTATTCCCTCCAGAGGAACACCTAACCTAGTCATGACATTAGGATGAGGAAATCGGACCTGCCTGGAGAGGATGCTGAGCTGATGATCCACATTGGGACTTTTTGCTGTATTGGGGGAAGGGATGGGGGATGGGAGGAAGGAGGCTGAAGGGTGACTGGGAGTGATTATTAGGAGAAAGGAAAGGAGAACAAGGGAATATATGGGGAGAAAAGGACTTTACTTTATAAATAAACCAAATAAATAAATTTTAATTATTTGTTAAAAAGTATAAACAATAAGAACAAAAGAACTAGAATTAAGGCAATTAAGAATTAAAAAAATAGGGGCTAGAGAGATGGCTCAGCGGTTAAGAGCACCGTCTGCTCTTCCAGAGGACCCGGGTTTGATTCCTAGCACCCACGTGGCAGCTAACAACTGTCTGTAGTTCCAGGCAAACACCAAAGCAAATAAATAAATAAAGTTTAAAAAAAAAGAATTAAAAAAATAAGGAACACGTGGAATAAAAAAATAAAAGTCTGTGCCAAGTTGGAAATAAAAATTCATCACTACCTATGAATATTTGATTTTTGACAAAGAGGTCAAAAATATTCAATGGAAGAAGGATAGTATCTTCAACAAATGGTGTTTGCATAACTGGATGGTAGTGTTTAGAAAAATGAAAATAGATCCACACCTATCACCTTACAAAAACTTAAATCCATGTGGGTCAAAGTATACATAAACCCAGCTACACTGAACTTGATAGAAAAGAAAGTGGGAAATACCCTCCAAAACATTAGCACTGGTGACCACTTCCTAAATATAACACCAGTAGCACAGACACTAAGAACAGTAATCATTACCTGGGATCTCCTGAAACTGAGAAGCTTCTGTAAAGGGAAGGACACAGACAATAAGACAAAACGACAGCCTACCGGATGGGAAAATATTCTTACTAACCCTACAAGTGACAGACCGATCTCTAAAATATATAGAGAACTCAAGAAGCTAGAGTCCAAAATCCAAAATAAACCAATTAAAAAATGGGATTCAGAACTAAATAGGGACTTCTGATCAGAAGAACTAAAAGTGGCTGAAAGGCACATGAAAAAGTACTCAACATCTTTAGCCATCAGAGAAATGCAAATCAAAACAACTTTGAGATACCACCTGACACCTGTCAGATTGGCTAAGATAAAAGTCACAGATGACAGCCTATGCTGGAGAGGTTGTGGAGTAAGGGGAACACTCCTCCATTTTGGAGGGGGAAGTAAATTTGTTCAGCCACTTTAATATGCAGCATGCAGTTTCTCAGAAAACTGGGAATCAATCTCCCCAAGGATCCAGCAATACCACTTTTAGGCATATACTCTAAAGATGCACATTTGCACCCGAAAAGCATTAGCTCAACCATGTTCATAGCAGCATTATTCATCATAGCAAGAACCTGGAAACCATCTAGATGCCCCTCAACTGAGGAATGGATTAACAAACTGTGGTAAATCTACACAATGGAGCACTACTCAGCAGTAAGAAAAAATGATATTCTAAAATTTGCAATTGGATGGATTTGGAGAATATTCTCCTGAGTGAGGTGTCACAATTCCAGAAAGAGAAGCAGGGCATGTACTCACTCATTAGTTGACTTTAAACAAAAAGCAAAGCATACCCAAGCTGCAAACCACAACCACTAAACAGTTTGGGCCTGAAGCACCTTGGCCCAGCACCTTGGAGCCCATTTCCTCTATAGAAATACCTGACCAAGTTGATGTGGGGATGAGGAAAGTGGATTTGCCTGGAGTGGATGCTGAACTAAACCACCTTGGTACCTTGGGACCTCCTGCCCTTGCTGTGGAGGAAATAAGGAGATGGGGAGAAGAGAGATTGACTGGGAGGGGTGAGAGGGCAAAGGGAGTTTGAACAAGGGGATACATTGATAAAAAATGAGACTTTATACATAATTTAAAAATTTTAAAATAAAATTAAAAATTAAAATAAAAATTTTAATAAAAATTAAATAAAAATTAAAAAAGAAAAAGATTGTGCCAAGTTGGAATTAAAAATTCATCAGTACACCATGACACCAAAAACATTCATTTCCTAAAGTCCACCTAATTTTCCAATACAACTTACTTTTGACACCATAAAGATGACATTGGAAGCAAGTTCAGTACTCACTTCAACCACACTGTCATTATCAGAGACTGGTCATACATGACTGTTCTGTGTGATCCCTAAATCGTCCTGTGTCCTTGATGTTTATGCTATGGGACACATGTGCCTAAATTTTCATCCACTCTCATTCTCTTTCTCTCTCCCCTTCCATCAATTTCACAATATTAAAGAAAAGGAATGTAAGAGCTCAATGTAAGAGCCAGATATCTTCATATTTTCCTCTTACATATGTTCACTGGGCTTTCTACAATGGATTGTGCTGTACGAAGGAAAAGAACAGAATGAGAGCGATAGGACTTTTTAACACAAAGAAGACATTGAAATTAAACTGCTATTTTTTAACGGTGTGTGTGTGTGTGTGTGTGAAAGAGAGAGGAGAGAGACAATATGGATGTGTTTGTCTTTCTCTGGAATAGAGTTCCAGGGAGAGTGAGATCAACACACTGAGAACCAGTTCTGAAAAGGCACAGAAGTCACAGGGCTGAGCTCTACTTCCTTCTCTGAGTATATTTTTAAGTTCTTCATAGTGAACACCGGAAAATTAGTACATCTTCGAATAGTATGATTGTATACTATCCTCAGTTCAATATGCACTTGATTTATATTTACAAATTCTTATAGAAACTTTGTCTGTATTATCATTACCCCACCAAAAGGGTGTTTCATTTCTCCCAGACAGACTTCAAATATGTAGTGCTCTTTCTAACATTGTAATAAAATAATGATAACACACCTCAGCAAAATAAACACCCTGCAAAAATTCTTAGTGAAATTTAAAGCAGTAGTAATGCTAACCTCCCTATACTCAGAACTGAGGTAGATGAGAAAAAATATGTATGAATCCTTAAATTGTAGGTCATATACATAATGGAATATTATTACGTGGTTATTAGTAGTGAAATTATTAAATTTGTGGCCAATTAGAGGGGTTTTGCAAATACTGTAAATTAATGACCTAAAACAGAAAGAAAAATGGTAATGCTGTCTCATGTATAAAGGTTCTATACCATAACTTAATGTGTGTAGTTAACAATGTGTGCAAGGAAAGACCAGAAGGATGGTGGCTATTAGAGGCAGGAAGGGTGGCTATTAGAACATATTATGGATAAACATAGGCAAAAACAGTAACTAGAAAGGTATAAAGTACAGAGGGCAGTTGTAAGATTTGAAAGATAAGGTCCGGGCAGGAGAGATGGCTCAGAGGTTGAGAGCACCATCTGCTCTTCCAGAGGACCCGGGTTCGATTCCCAGCACCCACAAGGCAGCTAACAACTGTCTGTAGTTCCAGTTCCCGGCAAACAACAAGACAAATGAATAAATAAAATAAATAAAGTTTTTTTGTTTTTTTAAAAAAAAGAAAGATAAGGTGTGTGTGTGTGTGTGTGTGTGCAGAAATCACAATGTCTTAAAAAAAAGCATGCAAAAAACTAGTTTGAACCCTTAGTTCAAATATAGATGTTTCAGGTGAAGGAATACTGGCTGCCCAAGTGTTGTGCCCAAATTCCCCAAACACACCACAGAAGACTGGGAAGTCCAGAATGCAACAGCAAGGTTTATTTAGGTAAATACAAACCATGGTAGGGAACCCAGTCCAGGTCTTGCCATAGCAAGATCAGGAGGGGCTCCCGAGGGCAGCTTAACAGCCACTTTTAAAGGGAAAAACCACAATTTGGGGTGACTCTAGTGCAAGGTTGTGTGCTGACAGCTAATCTGGGGAATTTCTCCTTGAATCTGGGCCCAGGAATGATGGTGGTGCATTTTAAGTAGAGCATTTGGTGGTCAGATAGCAGGGTTAGGGTGGTATGGTTTCTGCAGTCAGAACTTAGGTCATGCTGATCCTCTGAACAGTAGTTTCTACCTATGGTCTCTGGGAACTGGGTGAGGGACTCTTTCTCAGGGCTCTGTCGGCTTTAGTCCTGTGTAACATTCCTGGACCCCACATTGATCATCCATCCAGGTTTCCAGATCAATCTCTCCTAGAACTGGGCAAGTTCCTGCCAGGAATGTGGAACTGAACTCTATTTTAATAATCTCTACGGGCTGGAGAGATGACTCAGCCGTTAAAGGCTAGGCTCACAACCATAAATATAATAATCTCTATGGCTACTAGAATAAAAAATGGCATTTCTTGAGCTAAGTTTACGCTCTTCAGTTTTCGTACTAAAAAAAACATATACCATATTCAAAGATTATTAAAAGTCTTCTACAGAGTTACTAGAAAAAGGCTGTAATTAAATAACTGTACTTTGTGATGTAAAAATAAATACATTTAAACCATATGCATATACACATAAGGATAAAAATAAGTATATTCTTTGACACACACACATATATATATAAAGGCATATTTAGATTCAAATTTTTTAAAAAAATGAATGATGGGGCTGGAGAGATGGCTCAGTGGTTAAGAGCACCGTCTGCTCTTCCAGATTCCCAGCACCGACATGGCAGCTAACAACTGTCTGTAATTCCAGTTCCAGGCAAACACCAAGGCAAATAAATAAATAAATAAATAAATAAAGTTTTTTTTTTTTTAAAAAAAATGAATGAAAAGATAACACTTACTCTGTTGCAAAAAACATTTTACAGAACTTTGAACTCTGAAATAAATACTTAGTACTAAAACTGCTTAACACACCCTACATGGACCTACAGAAAAGCTTGGCAGAAAGAGCTCCATTATTGTAAACCATTTTCTTGAGTGGAATCCTTTCCTTTTTATTTAGATAAAAAGAGAGAAACATTCCTGGACTATGTAATCACACTGTGACCTAGAGACTGCATTGTTTACTACAGGAACCTGCTTTTAGCTGTGCAGTGGCTCAGCCAGTCATAAGCACACACCATTAGTCCCAGAGCTTTCTGTTGCAATATTGTAAAGACGAGTCAATAAAATCAATCATAATGATAGACCCTACAGTCAGGATACTAGCCTCGTGGGAAGGGGGCCCCAAGGACCCAGACTCTAGTCCAGTTGATGCAAATAGCAAGAGGGTTTATGGTATTTCGTCTGTACAGGCTGGCTACCTCTTTGCCTAAGAACAATAGAGCAGCCCTGATTAACAATCTCTTTTCCCTTTTAAAGGCTTAAACCACAAAGTCACTTTAAAGGTCATACTGTAATCATAAGGTTGTTCACAATAATCGTGGGGTTGACTTAAGGTCAGCTGGGGGCTTCCTTGAGAACTCTTTTTTGCAACTGGATGTTGGCAAAGGTCACAGCTATTCTGCTTGGAACTTCTGGTATTTTAATCACAGGTTCGACCATTATGTCCTGAAGGTTATCTGAGTTGATTAAGGGTATCTGGGCGGAGTCACTCTGTTTTCTGGAACAGACTTTTAGACTTTTAGTTCCTTGTTCTCCTGGGGGGTGCTCAGCCAAATACTTGAACTGAAATGCCTGGGCAAGGCCTTAGACCTTAGGGTCTTTCACATAGGTCCAGAGGTCAGGAAGCAACCAGTTGTCTGGAAACAACTAGAGAGTGTGAGGGAAAGTCAGGAGGTCAGAGAAAGAGAGGCGTAAGAAAAAGGGACGGACATCTAAATTGACAAGTTACACTTTCAGACAGAAGAAGATCACTCTGTTGCTTTCTCTGCCTCTCCAAGTCAGCAGGGTTTTACCTTAGCATTGGCTCACACGCAAGTTTTTATTGCATGCATGGGAAAGCACACAGACACACACACACACACACACACACACACACACACACACAGACACACACAGAGAAAACTATATATCTTTGAAAAAAAGTCTATATAAATGTCACTCAGAAAATGCTTTTTCCATATAAATGTAATTACCAAGAAGCTAATAATAATGGCAACAAGTGTGGCGTTATATATGTCAGCTCATATTAACAGGCAAAACACACACACACACACAAAAAAAAAAAAATCAAACGAATAAATCTAAAATTTTTAGAAACTAAGGCAAAACCCAAGAAAACAAAATGCAAAAACCATGCTTGATGAGGTGGTAAGGGATAAAGACACAGCTCTGCAGGAAACTTCTCTAACTCCAGGAGGCATGGGGGAACCATTCTGAATCAGATCAGATGAGAAAGGGAAGGAAGAAAAAGTGAAATCCCAGGTGATAACTGGGGGGTAGGAGGGGGGCGTAGGGACACCTTAGGTAGCTGAATCAGAAGTACAGGAGGCGAAGGGAAACTGTACAGGTCACCCAATCCCTCAGACCATCTGGGCTGCACCACTCCAACCAGCCGGAGCTGTCAGGTCTGTGTACCGCAGCTTCATGGTAAGGACTAACACACGTGGGCTGGGGATTGCAGGGAGCAACTTCTTCACCAAGATGTGAGTGTGCGGGAGTCCGGGCTCAGGGCTACCTATGATGCGCACCTTCAGGAGCACGTGGGCATTTCCGTGCCAGACTCCACCTTCCACGGGACTGCAAACCAGGAGAAACTTCAGCGGCCAGCGCGTCACGTCTCCCAAACCCGCCACCAGGATTCCCAAGGCACACTCACCATTTCGGGCTTCTGATGTGTCTAGGTGTCCTCCCAAGAGGACTACAGTCTGCGGAACACACAGTCTCTCACAGCAAGTCCTCACAAGGACCTCTTAATTCTAAGTAGAGCATTGAAAAGGTGTCCGGGAGGAACGCCGCGACTATCTGTGCTCCTGATTGGACGGTTTACTTCTTTCAGTAATGTGGTCCCTGATTGGCCAGTTGTACACCTCTTCATAAGTTTCAAAACACTTTAGGTACCTTGAAATGCAAACCCTGACTGCCTATAGTCTAGAACACTGTGAACTTCTGTGAATTCAAACACATTTAGTACTGCATGGTCAGACCCTCACCTAGAATGAAACAAAGAAGCCCCGCATGGTGGCCTGCCTTTTAAAATGGGATCAATAAGTGAATGCTAGCCTGGTCCACAGAACTAGTTCCAAGACACACAACAGGACCCAAAGAAATCCTGTCTCCAAAAATTAAAACAAACAAACAGGGTAGCAAAATAAAAAACAAAAACACTAATAAGTTTTAAAATAACAAATCTAACATTTTATTGATAGTTTCTCGAATGAATCCATAGCCTTTTGGGATTTCATTACATTGTTATGTCATGCTTATAGATTTGGAATGTGGCTTGCTTGCTTCCTTGCATCCACAGGTGCCTGTAGTTTGCTCTAAAGATTCCAATTTTTTGCCTTAAAAGGAGAAAAAGAAATTCCGGGATAGAAGCAGGCTTTAAGCAGGTTCAAGCACAGGATCCAAATGTAGTGTAGGGCTTGATAGGAAATCTCAATGATTAGGAATGAGGCAACAGATTGATTTTCTCTCATTCGATGTCTTAGTATATTAATTTTCTGCCGGTATAATTAAAACACACCAATTACTGAATGGATGGATTAAATAGACATGTATGGCAGGAATTCTCCATTAAGGATTCAGTGTTATAAAAAAAAATTCTTGAACTTTCAGAATATTTTTTTTCCCCAAGATTATGAAGAAAGCCTCCATTCACTAGAGGAAATTCTCCCAGGCATCAGGATGACACAGATTGCTGATAAAGAGCCCTACAGTGTTCGTTCTGTCTCTAATGGTGATGCAGAGAAACCAAATGATTTGTCTTTGGGACCTCATCCTGAAAGCCATTGCTTCCAGGGTCCTGAAAAAACTTGTTCAACACTAAGATGTTCCCAGAGTTCCAATGTCATTCACACACCACATGATCAGGGGTGTGTTTCCTGCATTTATGTCAGTGTACCTCATTGTGCTTGGTACCATGGAGTATCAGAAGAGCATATTTTACACCCTGGAGCTGGAGTCATGAACAGTTGTGGGCCACATTATGGGTGCTGGAAATCAACTGGGTGTGTTCTTAGCAGCTGATTCATCTCTCTGTTCCTTATTCACTGTAAGATTTTAACAAAATAAACAGTAAAATTCACACATTTTCTCCAAGAGTTTACCAAATTGTGTCTCTAAAATATGACCATGAATAGATACTCTTCATATGAGAGTGGCTATCGTGACTAATCTTAGTCTTATTGTGAGTGACAGTTCTCCTAGGTAAGCACCCTCCATTTTGGGGACTCCAACATGCCCCATTGAAAAAAATAATAATAAGGCCGAAACCCTCTGCAGCACCAGAACAAAGGGTTTCGACCCTGGTTCGTTTGATCCTGTCCAATACACTGACTTTTTTTTTTTAACAACAGAATCCCCCTCCCTGGTGGTCTTTGGGTGCTTCTAGGTACCTGGGGAACTTCCACTGTGCTTCCTGCCAAAGGTGGCCCCCATATTAAGCTGAGATGGTGATTCAATTAAAGTGGCATTTTCCCTAAGGGAATGACTGGTGTCTCTATGTCCTTTTTCAATCCTCAGGCCAGAGCCTGAGTCACTGTGATAGACCCTAGAGTCAGGGTACTATTCTCTTGGGAAGGGGTTCCCAAGAACTCAGACACCAGTCTAGTTGATGCAAATAGCAAGAGGGTTTATTTTGTTTGTATAGGTGGGCTACGTCTTTGCCTCGGGAGCAAGGGGGTAGCCCCGATTAATAATCTCATATCTCTTTTAAAGGCTAAAAAACCACAAAATCACCATAGCAACTGGGACAACACATGATTGGTCACTTTAAAGGTCATACTATAATCATAAGGTTGATCACAATAGTCATGGGGTTGCCTTAAGGTCAGCTGGGGGCTTTTTTGAGAACTCTTAGGGGGTTTTTTACAACCAGGTATTGGCAAAGGGTCACAGGTATTCTGCTTGGAACTTCTGATATTTTAATCACAGGTTTGGCAATTATGTCCTAATGGTCATTTAAGTTGATTACGGCTATCTGGGCTGAGCCACTCTGTTTCCTGGAACAGATTTTTAGACTTTTAGTTCCTTGTTCTCATGGTAAAAGACCCTTTGAGACCCCAGAACCAAGAACTGACACAAAAATCACTGGCTGTAATTAACAAGAGGATTTAATACACAGGCCCGTGTGGGCGATCAGCAGCTTCAGCTGAGCGCTCTGCATGCAAAGATCAGCCCCCTTTTATACCAAGAGAGAGAGGGGGTCTCATCAGCTTAAACATAAAGGCATACATCTCATTAACTACTTTGAACTACATACAAAGTTCTGCTAAGGGATAATGTAACAAATCATCTACAAGGTTCAGCTATGGGGCAAGGTTGTAAAGGTTTTGATCCTGGAGGTGCTGTGAACATCTGGTTTGTGTTAAGATTAGACACTCCTGGTCTCTTCAT
The DNA here is from genome assembly GCA_004025045.1 of Sigmodon hispidus. Lineage (NCBI taxonomy): Eukaryota > Metazoa > Chordata > Mammalia > Rodentia > Cricetidae > Sigmodon > Sigmodon hispidus. Next base: position 7,183 of record PVIH01026492.1, on the reverse strand, counting down.
CTCATCCTCCAGTGGCTTTCCTTATCTTTTTGAAAAAGGCTCTTAACTGCTGGTTTCTTGATCTACTGAAACTTGCACACAATATGACTTCCTGATAATTGGCCAAATGTCCTTCAGCTAGGCATGCCCTCAGGTTGACCTCTTGCTAGCTGGCCTTGTGGAAAATTTGCTGTTTTGGGTTCAGAGTCTTTCATTGGGGGTGCTCTGCTCAATACTTGAACTGAATGCCTGGGTAAGGCCTTAGAACTTAGGGTCTTTCAACTGACATAGTGCAGGATGCTACAATCTCCCCTTGCAAAATAATTTTAACAACACTTGGCTGGTTGCAAGGATGTTACATTTAATTTCATCAATAGAAAACAGATTAAGACATCAATGTTCTCTGATGGGATTTAAAAGCAAACATTTTCCTGACCAAGATCCATGGAAACAATCATGCTTACAGTGACCATGAGAGGTTCTGAAGAGAGTAAACTTAGCTCAAGAAATGCCATTTTGTATTCTAGTAGCCATAGAGATAAAACACAGTTCAGTTTCACATTCCTGGCAGGGTCTTGCCCAGTTCTAGGAGAGAATGAGCTGAGAGCTAAGGACACCTGGATGATCTAACCCTCCAGCAGTTAAAACCTGCCAGCCACACCACCCAGGTGGGGTCCAGGAATGTTAAGCTGCTAAAAGTCCCTGAGCATGAGTTCATTCACAGCACAACTATGTCCTTGACTCCAAGTAACCCTGACCCATGGTCTTTGCCTATAAAAAGCTTGTGCAACTTGGGGTGTTCAGCTCTTCCTTGCACTGAACTCATAGGGTGCAGTGCCATGTGAAGAACAAGCTCCCTGCCTAGGCTTGTGTCTCACTGACAATAAACCTTGCTGTTGCATTCTGGACATCTCTGTCTCTGGTGTTCTTTCTGAGTGATTGAGATTCAGGCGTTACATTTCTAGAGCAATTAGGTAATTTTAGATAAGGAGAAAGGAGAAGAAACAGTGTGCCCTCCATAGGAGGCATGTTTTGCTGATGCCATGTTGGCTTTACCCAGGGGCCAGCCAGGAATCCTTACAGAGAGCTCATTAGGACCAAGAAGGGTACTTGTTAATCTTTGCCTTCTAGCTGCATGAAAGAATGCCTATATCATAATTAGGTCACTAGCCATGAAGGAGGAAAGCCACATGGTTGCTGTTTAAAACATGGTTTTCTAAACAATAATTGCATGCACATATACACAGAGTTGAATCCAAGACACATGTACATATACACAAAATTAAATACTGCTTATATTCACACATTTAGAGTTAAATTCAAGTCACATACATGTACACAAACACACACACACACACACACACACACGCACATCCTAATCAGGAGTTGAGTAAATTAAAAATGAAAAACTGATGTGTGCTGAGCAAGACAAATCTGGCTTGTCCATCTGATTCCACCTTGCTGGAGACCTAGACAGGAGAATTAGAGAGGGAGAGCAGGTAGACACCAACAGGTTTCCGAATAAAGAAAAAGAAAATGAAGAATTCATTCTTGGTTCCCCAACTCCCGGGTCCAAGAACTATAGTCTCACATTCAGGGAAATAGTCAAAGATGAGTAGATCTACCAGGGACTGGATTGCCACTATTGAAGGTAAAGCAAAGCTGTTGGTTAATGAGAAAGCAGGTATGCTGCAGGGGGGAGCAGATGGTTGGGGTTCCAGTGTGAAGTAGGTACCTTTGTATACCACTAAACAAACATGCCACGTGCAACAGAATTAATGCAAAAGGTTTATTCAGGGGAAGCAAAAGAGTAAAGGACTGTATGAGAGTGGGGATTTGAGAGAGGCAGGCAGACAAGAGACAGAGAAACTACAGATAAGTGCAAAAGACAAGAGAAGGGGCTGGAGAGATGGCTCAGCGGTTAAGAGCGCCGTCTGCTCTTCCAGAGGACCCGGGTTCGATTCCCAGCACCCACATGGCAGCTAACAACTGTCTGTAGTTTCAGTTCCAGGCAAACACCAAGGCAAATAAATAAAATAAATAAATAAAGTTAAAAAAAAAGAAATATCGAAAAAGAATATTTAAAAAAAAAAAAGACAAGAGAAGAAGTGAGAGACAAAGAAAGAAGTAAAAGGCAAGAAACAGGCAAAGAAAATAGGCTCTGCCTAGTGGGCACTTTAAAGGGTACACATGTTGCATTGTCAAGGGTGGAAAAGAACCTGGCAATAGGTGATGATGAAACTGCTCTGGCAGAGTCTGCACATAACATTGAACTTCTTCAATGAAAAAGCAGAGGTAGACTCTAGATGCAGTTTTTATTTTTCATTTTATTTTCCATTTTCCGGCTGGAGGGCTGACCAGCCTGTCTACCAGCTAGACCCAGAAGTGGGCTGAGTTGGCCCACCCTTACATCAACCCCATCTATGAACTGCTACAGCACGTGAAGGGGCCAGTCCTGCAGATTTAAAGCTGCAGTATCATTGTGACAAAGGGCAATGACAAGATATTCAAAAGGAGTGACAGTGAGGTACCAGTATTGACACATGGAAGAGGCATCAAGTCAGCCTAATGCCACATTGCAAGCAAAAATGTATGCACTAAAGGGCATATTGTGTGACTCACTGGGCAAGACTACAACATCCACAGTAAGATTTTATACTTTTTCTTTTAAATTATATTTTATTGTATTTTGGGGAGAGGTGGTAAGGACACAGGGCAAACCTATGACCTATCAATGCAGCTGGCTTAGTAATAAAATCTATTCTGGTTGTTTGATTAGGGTTATAGTTACAAGCATAATTTCCCATTTGTTGGGCAGACCTCAAATATATTTATTACCCATAAGATATGGATGCCGCTACTGCACCTTTATTGATACCTTGTCATGATGACCACTGTTTTGGTTCATAGGGTTCTTAATGAGTTTCCTATTGTTGTGAGGAGACTTGATAATCAAAACAACTTATGAAAGAAACATTTACTGGTACTTCCAGAAGGTAGCAATGTTAAAGCCGACACAGCAGGAGGCAAGCAAGGATAGTCCTGAGCAGTAGCTAAGAGCTTCCATCACAATCTGAAAGTTCAAGGCCCAGATAGGGCTGACTTGAAACACAAAGAACATGGAAACATCAATGTCACCCCAGTGACACACCCTCTCCTACAAGGCCTTATCTACATATCTTTCACAGGAGCTTCCCCAACTGGGAAGCCACACCCAAAAAGATAAATGCCATTTATCATTTCTCATCTGTTGTTCCCAGCTCCATCTTTATATGTGAAAATATAACTCAGAGTAACCAGAAAAAACAATCATATCTTCCTTGCCTAATAAAGACATAGTGCAATGTGATACTCCTACCTAGGAATGCACCAACAAGAAAAATGCTCAGGCTGTATTTCTTTCAAGCTGTTTATTTCTAAAATGGTCTCGACTTTCACAGAGTACTTATTTCTGATACAAGATTAAAAACTATAAGAGTTACACAAATTTTGTCTCATTTAAAATGATACAAAGCCATCTTACAATTTTAAAATGAAAACTTCTTTTGGCTGAACTTGCATTAAGTTAAAGGCCAAAGTTGGTTGTCAGAGCTTCTTACCTATTGCTGTGATGAATGCAAATGTGAATTTAGAGGGCAGTGTTACATTGGCCTTGCAGTTACAAAGGGTTCATGTCCACAATGACAGAGCAAAGGCATGCTGGCAGAAAGAGCTGAGAGATCATGTCTTAATAAATAATAAAAAGGCAAGAAGCTTCAGTTTCGTTTGAAATCTCAAAACTTTCCTAGAACAGACAATCTTCACCACACCACCATACCTCCTAATCATGCTCAAAGAGATCCTTAAATTGAGTACAAAGTATTAAAATTCTTGGGCCTACAAGGGTTACTGGATTTTCCTTTTTGTAATATTTATTTTATCTCCTTGTTTATTTATTTTTTAAAAGGATGGAACACAATTGGCAAATTCTTCACCAAATTAAAGAAAAAAGGGAAGACCTACTTCAATAAAACCCGAAATTGAAAGGCAAACATTATAACAAATATCAATGAAATTCCAGAAAATCCTAAGGACACACGTTATAAATTTGTTTCAATAAATTAAAGAATCTAAAAAAACTGGTGAGATTTTAGATAGCAATATTAACCAAAATTCAATGAATGATTTTAAGAAATGCACACTTTCGGGGCTGGAGAGATGGCTCAGAGGTTAAGAGCACTGACTGTTCTTCCAGAGGACCTGAATTCAATTCCCAGCAAAACCACATGGTGGCTCACAACCATCTATGATGAGGTCTGGCGCCCTCTTCTGTAAAACTGTATGCATAATAAATAAAATAAAATCTTAAAAAAAAAAAAAAAAGAAATGCACACTTTCTAACTTGCTTGAAATACTAATAAAATACTCCATACTGACTAAAAAAACCGCAATAACAGAAAGAAACACAAGAAAATATGAACTTACTATGAATTCTACTATAACTTAAAAAAACTAAGACAAATATTATCACATAATTCCATAAAACTTAAAAAAAAAAAAGCCTTTAAAAGTTACAAAGGCAGTGAAACCCTGACATTAATCAATGGATTTTCTTTAATGGGACTCCTCCTCAGATTTTGCCTAGTGGGGCCACTCCATGGAGTTTTAGTGACATCCTCCATGAACTTTGCCTAGTGGGGTTTCACAACACAGTTATTCATCTTGGAAAACAACCTGTAAAAACACTGCATGTCATCAGATTTCTATTCCCATGGCTCTCGGTACCAAAAGAATTAACAGGCAAAACTTCTCTCCCATTGAAGTTGACCCAAATATACTACAGGAACTGGAAGCACTAAAGGATTCTCACAGTGGTGATATTAATAATGTTCTTCTTTTCTGTGACATCATTTATGCTTGCTCGAGAAAATGAGAAAAAAATTCAGGTTTGCATGTTTCACAAACAGAATGTAAAAAAACCAGAAAAATGTTTTTCTCCATTGTGATGTTTTTCATGACTTCTGTAGCAAATGGGACTTATGAAGACTTTGCTGATGCTTACATGTATTATACTATTTCTAGTGTGACAGCTTTCTTGATGCTTAGGAGAAGAGCTGAAGGCATTTCCATAATGCTTATATGCGTAAGGCTTCTCTCCAGTGTGAACTCTTTCATGAACTATTAACATCATTAGACTGAATGGTTTCCCACACTCAGAGAATTTCTCTTGTGTCTAAATTCTTTCAGAAGTATTACACCAACTAAATTTGACAAAGGAATTTCCACAATGCTTACATGTTTAAGGCTTCTCTCTAGTATGAATTCTTTCATGATTATTACGGTAAGTGGACCTGGTAAATGTTTTTGCACAAGGTTTACATGGATAAGGCTTTTCTTCAGTGTGAGCTCTTTCACGAACTTTACAAGTGTAAGATTCAGAAAAGCCTTTTGCACAATTCTTACATGTATAAAGCTTCTCTCCAGTGTGACATCGTTCATGAATGTTATAGTGATCAGACCTGGTGAAGGTTTTTCCACAATGTTTTCATGCATGAAGTTTCTCTCTACTGTGAATTCTTTCATGATATTTAAGGGCAGCAGAACTGGCAAACGTTTTCCCACAATGATTACAGGCATAAGGCTTTTCTCCAGTGTGAACTCTTTCATGAAGGGTACAATTATAAGACGCAGAAAAGCCTCTTCCACAATATTTACATGTATAGGGCTTCTCTCCAGTGTGAATTCTTTCATGAATTCTACAAGGAGTGGACGTGGTGAATGTTTTCCCACAATATTTGCATGCATGAAGTTTCTCCCCAGTGTGAAGTCGTTCATGAACGTTACAGTGATAAGACCTGGTGAAGGTTTTCCCACAATGTTTGCATGCATGAAGTTTCTCTCCAGTGTGAAGTCGTTCATGAATGTTACAGTGATCAGACCTGGTGAAGGTTTTCCCACAATGTTTGCATGCATGAAGTTTCTCACTAATGTGAACTTTTTCATGATATTTAAGGGCAGCAGAACTGGCGAAGGTTTTCCCACAATGATTACAGGCATAAGGCTTTTCACCAGTGTGAACTCTTTCATGAAGAATACAAGTATAAGACACAGAAAAGCGTTTTCCACAATATTTACATATATAAGGCTTCTCTCCAGTGTGAATTCTTTCATGAATTTTACATGAAGAGGACGTGGTGAATGTTTTCCCACAATGTTTGCATGCATGAAGTTTCTCTCCAGTGTGAAGTCGTTCATGAATGTTACAGTGATCAGACCTGGTGAAGGTTTTCCCACAATGTTTGCATACATGAAGTTTCTCTCCAGTGTGAAGTCGTTCATGAATGTTACAGTGATCAGACCTGGTGAAGGTTTTCCCACAATGTTTGCATGCATAAAGTTTCTCTCCATTGTGAATTCTTTCATGAATTCTACAATGATTGGATCTGGTGAATGTTTTCCCACAATGTTTGCATGCATAAAGTTTCTCTCCAGTGTGAAGTCGTTCATGAATGTTACAGTGATCAGACCTGGTGAAGGTTTTCCCACAATGTTTGCATGCATAAAGTTTCTCTCCAGTGTGAATTCTTTCATGAATTCTACAATGGTTGGATCTGGTGAATGTTTTCCCACAATGTTTGCACGCATGAAGTTTCTCTCCAGTGTGAATTCTTTCATGAATTCTACAATGAGTGGACGTGGTGAATGTTTTCCCACAATGTTTGCATGCATGAAGTTTCTCTCCAGTGTGAATTCTTTCATGAATTCTACAATGAGTGGACGTGGTGAATGTTTTCTCACAATGTTTGCATGCATGAAGTTTCTCTCCAGTGTGAACTCGTTCATGAATGTTACAGTGATCAGACCTGGTGAAGGTTTTCCCACAATGTTTGCATGCATGAAGTTTCTCTCCAGTGTGAAGTCTTTCATGAAGTCTACAATTATAAGACACAGAAAAGCCCTTTCCACAATATTTACATGTATAAGGCTTCTCTCCAGTGTGAATTCTTTCATGAATTCTACAACGATTGGACCTGGTGAATGTTTTCCCACAATGTTTGCATGCATGAAGTTTCAATCCAGTGTGAATTTTTTCATGAGTGTTACGGCGAATGGAACTTATAAAGGTTTCTTCACAATAATAACAGGCATAAGGCTTTTCTCCAGTGTGAAGTCTTTCATGAATGGTACAAAAGAAAGAACTAGAAAAGGCTTTTCCACAATGCTT
>PVIH01026491.1:0-18676 GCA_004025045.1 Sigmodon hispidus | reverse complement strand
CTATTCCTATTATTCTCAAATTAGGTCTTTTCATGGTGTCCCAGATTTCCTGAACATTTTGAGTTATGGCTTTTTTAGTTTTACTATTTTCTTTGACTGATATATCTATTTGAGCTACTGAGTCTTCCACTTCAGAGATTCTATCTTCCATCTCTTGAACTCTGTTTGTTATGCTTGTATCTGTAGTTTCAGCTTTTTTCTTCAGGTTTCTTATTTCCATTTTTGCCTCATTTTGCACCTTTTTTATTGCTTGTATTTCAGCTTTTATTTCAGCTTTTATTTCAGCTTTTAGTTTCTGGCATGTTTCTTTCATAGATTTGTTCATCTCTTCCAATTTTTTGTTTTATTTTCTTCTATTTCTTTTAGGCTTTTTTTCATATCTTCTTTGAGAGCTTCGATGATCATCAAAAAGGAATTTTTGGTGTTGCTTCCTTCTGTTTCCTCTTCATTGCTCAGTTCAGGTCTTGTATTTGTAAGATCGCCACTCTCTTCTGGAGTTACTATGTTGTCCTTTGTAGTATTATGTAATTTTTTGCACCGACGTTTGCCCATGGCTTCAGTGGTTCACGATTAGATGGGTCCTGGTCAATTGTGGCACTCGGGTTTGTGTGCCTCCTGTCACCTTTCTGGTCAGGGTCTGATTCTATCTTTCAGAGACCCCTGGAGTTGTTGTTTTGCTCAGTTGGAGGTCGTGGTGGGGAGCCGTACAAATTCCTTCAGCAGGAGCTGTGGATGTGGTCAGGGGCAGGGTTTACCTGCCCCTGCTCCAGAGTGCACTGGGATTCTGCAGACAGCACTCGGTCCCGGGAGCGGAACCAAAAGCAATGGGAGCTCAACTCTCCCTCCCAGGCTGGAATATAGGTGCTGAGGCCTCTTGCCCCCTCCTTACCTCACCTCTGGGTGGGGTCTGAATCTGCCCTGCAGAGACCCCTGTAGTTGGTTAGCTCAGTTCGAGGTCATGGCGGGGTTTCCCTCAGCAGGAGCTGTGGATGTGGTCAGGGGCAGAGTTTACCTGCCCCTGCTCCAGAGTGCACTGGGATACTGCAGACAGCACTCGGTCCCAGGAGTGGAACCGAAAGCAATGGGCGTAATGTTTCTTTATTTAAATTTTTTCTCTTATCTGCCACTACCCCACTCTTCCTTCCTCTCATTTCTTTCTGACTCTAACCTTCCCATCCTTCATCTGTTCACCAAGGAGGGCAAGGAATTTCAAGTGAGTCAGTTTGTTCTATCATATTCAGTTGAGGTAGATCCAAGTGCCTCACTCCAGTACCAAGGCTGATTTAGATGTTTCTCTAAAGAGAATGGGCTCTAAGTTGTCAATTTGTGCACTATCAATATACTCTGGTATTTCTGCAAGTGGCTTCACAGAATGCTCACTCCATCTGACTGTTGTCTACATTCAGAGGGTTTAGTTTTTTTCCAAGATGGTAGCTCAGCTCTCATTTTCAAGCTCAGGCATTTGAAGGTCCCCAAGTTGTCATTTATTAATCAGTCATTTTTGTGGATCTCCTCCTCAGGATCTTGATCCCTTTGCTCATATATTCTCTCCTCTCTCTCTCTTCAGCAGGACTCAGAGTTCAACTTGGTGATTAACTGTGAATCTATGCATCTGCCTTCATTAGTTGCTGGATGAAATTTCTATAATGACAATTAAGGTGGTCATTAATTTGATTGTAGGAGAAGTCTGTTGTCCATGATTACTTGGAGTCCTAACTGGGAATATCTTGTAAATTCTTGGATGTTTCCTTAGTTCTAGGTTAGTTTCTAATCCTACAATCTCTCCCTCTACCAAAATATCTATTTCTTTGTTCTTCCTCTCAGTTGCTCCTCCCACTCAACACTCTCCATTTTTTATGATTTCTTACTGCCTCCTTTTGCTTGATCCCCCTTATGATTCCAAATTACTTAGATTTTCTCAATTTTTTCTTCACAGGCAAATCCATGGCTGTCTCATTTAAGTTCCTCTCGTTACCTAGCTGCTCAGTGGTTATAGATTATATTCTGGTTTTTCTTTCCTTTATATTTAAAATTCACTGACTAGTTAGTATATACCATGTATATTTTTCTGGGTCGGTGTTACCTCACTCAGTATGATACTCTCCAAATTCATCCATTTGCCTGCAAATTTAAGAATGTCATCTATTTTATTGTTGAGTAGTACCCTATTGTGTAAATGCACTACAATTTTTTAATCCATTCTTCAATTGCAAGGCATCTAGGTATTTTTTTCAGTTTTTGGTTACTATAAATAATGCTTTGTGAACAGTTGAGCTAATGCTCTTGAGGTAAAAACTTATATCAGTTTTAAACAGTTTCTGACCCACCCAGACCCATTTAGGCCAGAGGTCTGACCTATGTGTGGTGGCTTTTATACCTTAAAAAATGATTCAGATGCTTATATTAAATTTATGCTGTTTGACCTATGTCTGAGGCACATTGCTAGCTAGCTCTTTTATCTTAATTCAACCCATTTTCATTAATCTGGCCCAGTGGCCCATACCTGTATTACTATGTGCTGCTCCTTTGATGGTTGGATAAAGTCTGACTGACTCTGCCCTCCTTCAACCTGTCTCTACTCTGATTTTTTTGCTCATTGCTACAGTGCTCACCATAGGCCAAAACAGTTACTTTATTTACAGGATGATACAGAGAACAGTCCCACCATATGTTTTCTTTGTGTATATGTCCAATAATATTATTGCTGGATCATTAGGTAGACTGAATCTCAGTTTTCTTAGAAACTACTGTGCTAATTTTCCAAGTGGTTGTACATGTTTACACTCCCACCATCAATGGAGAAGTGTATCCCTTATTCCTCATCCCCTCCAGAATAGACTATCATCTGTGTTTATCTTAGTTATTCTGATAGATTTAAGATAAAGGTGAGTATTTATGTTTTATACATAGATCTCCTGAACTAGCTGGTAATACATATATAATATAAACAACAGAAAACAGAGAAACAAATATCTTTCACAGTTTCGGGTAATAAATTTTGACATACCATGACATAATAATCTGACAGCTTTCCAATGAAGAGAGTATTGTGTTGAATTAATGGTAACTACTAGAATGATTTCTTTCATTTTGTTTGCTCCTCCACTATAAACCTAATATTGTTTTGCTATCCCAGTTAATTTAGGTTTTAATAAAATTTGAACAGAAATGATATTTGTTTGTGGATATCAACTATATAAAAAAAACTACCATAACACAATAGATTAAAAAAAATAACACAAGCCATCCTCTGCTGCATAAAAGAAACACACATCAACTTCAAAGACAAACACAGGCTCATAGAAAAGTTTGGAAAAGATTTTTCAATCAAATGGCCTCAAGAAACAAGAAATATTTGTTATCTTCCAAAATATTTACTTCAAAGTAAAATCAATCAAAAGAGACCAGAAAGGACATTACTTATTTATCTCAGGAAAAATAGATCAAGATGAGATCTCAATCCTGAATATTTATGCCCCTAATACAAGGGCACCCATTTATGTAAAAAAAAATTCTTATAATGCTAAAACACACATCAAACATCGACTTTAAGAGTAGGAGTTTTCAATACTCCACTTTTACCATTAGATAGGTCAACCAGACAGAGAGACTCAACAGAGAAGTAAGGGAGCTAATAGAGGTTATGGCGCCTTAATAGATATTTACAGAAACCTCTACCAAACACAATGGAATAAACATATTTCTTAGCACCCAATCAAACTTTCTCTGAAATTGACATCATACTTGGTCATAAAGAAAATATTAACAGACACAAAAAGTGGGAATAACCCCTTGAATCATAGCAGACTGCCGTGTTAGAAAGTTAGATTTCCAAAATATTGACAATCACAGAAAGCCTACAAAGTCATGAAAACTGAATATCTCTCCATAAAACCACTTCTGTGTCAAGAAAAAAGTTAAGAAATAAATCAGAGTTCCTAGAATACAATGAAAATGAATCCACAACATACTCAAAGTTATGTGACACAATGTGTGCAGTGTTAGGAGGAAAATTCATAGGACTAGGTTCCTATTTAGAAAACCGAGAGAAATCTCAAAAAAGAGACCTTACAGCACAGCTGAAAGCTTTAGAACAATTAAAAGCAAATTCACCTAGAGCAAGTAGAGGGCAGGAAATAATCAAAAATAAGGATAAAATCAGTACAATATAAACAAACAGAACAATACAAAGAATCAATGGATGAAAGAGTTGGTGCTTTGAGAAAGTCAACAAGATAGATAAACCTTTATCCTAAATAATTAAAAGGAACAGAGAATCCAATTTAACAGAATCAGAAATTAAAAGGGAGAAATAACAAGAGACACGCAGGAAATCCAGTGAATTAAGTGGTCATACTTTGAAAATCTATGCTCAGGTTCCAGGACTGGGTGCTGTCTACAGAGCTTGTCCCAGAGCTCTCTGGAGGAGACAGAGATAAACTCTGCCTATCACGGCCCTCCAAGCTTCTGCTGAGGGAATTCACATGGCTACCCACCTCCAACTGAGTGATCAGATAAGGACTGGGGATCCTGTAGGACAGACTCAGGCCCCACCCAGAGGTGAGGAGGGGTCAGCAGGCCCCAGCACCTTTATCCCTGCCAGGGAGAGGAGACTTGAGCTCTTGTCAGTTCCGGTTCCGGTTCTGGAACCTGGTGCTGTCTGCAGAGTGTGTCCCAGAGATCTCTGGAGCAGGCAGAGATAAACTCTGCCTGTCACGGTCCCCCAAGCTGCTGCTGAGGGAGTTTGAACAGCTGCCATCCTGCCTACACTTGGTCAAACAGAGAAAGATTAGAGACGTGAAATTCAGTCCCCTGTACAGTGCAGAAGTAGTGATTGAGTAGACTATTTCCTCAGAGGTGACAGGAGGCACACAAGCCCTAGTGCCACAACTGACCAGGAGCCACCTAATTGTGAACCACTAAAGCCATGGGCAGAAGCCAGGGCAAAAAGTTACATAATAATATAAAGAACAACAAGGTAACTCCAGAAAAAAGTGGCGATCCTACAAATACAAGACCTCAACTGAGCAATGAAGAGGAAACAGAAGGAAGCATCACCAAAAGTTCCTTTTTTTGATGATCATCGAAGCTCTCAAAGAAGATATGAAAAAAAGCCTTAAAGAAATAGAAGAAATACAAACAAAAATTGGAAGAGATGAACAAAACTATGAAAGAAACATGTGAGGAACTAAAAGCAGAATTAGAAGCAATAAAAAAGGCACAAAATGAGGCAAAGATGGAAATAGAAAATCTGAAGAAAAAAGATGGAACCACAGATACAAGCATAAAAAACAGAGTTCAAGAGATGGAAGATAGAATCTCTGAAGTGGAAGATTCAGTAGCTCAAATACATATATCAGTCAAAGAAAATAGTAAAACTAAAAAAGTCAAAACTCAAAATGTTCAAGAAATTTGGGACACCATGAAAAGACCTAATTTGAGAATAATAGAAATAGAAGAAGGAGAAGAATACCAGCTCAAAGGCACAGAAAATGTTTTCAATAAAATCATAGAAGAAAACTTCCCTAACCTGAAGAAGGAAATGCCTACAAAGAAACAAGAAGCTTACAGAACACCAAATAGATATGACCCCCCCAAAAGTCATCGCACCACATTATAATCAAGCCACAAAATATACAGAACAAAGAAAAATTTTAAGAGCTGCAAAAGAAAATGGCCAATTTACATATAAAGGCAGACCCATCAGAATAACTCCTGACTATTCAATGGAAATGATGAAAACTAGAAGGGCTTGGTCAGAAGTTATACAGACACTAAAAGAGCATGGCTACCAAGCTAGAATACTATACCCTGCAAAATTATCAATCACCATACATGGAGTAAACAAGATATTTCATGACAAAGTTAGACTGAAAGAATATCTATCTACCAATCCAGCACTACAGAGAATATTAGAGGGGAAACTCCAACCTAAGGACACCAGATACACCCACGAAATCACAAGCAATAATTCCACAGAAGAATACTGCAGAGAAAGGAAATACAAACAAGTTACCACCAAAAATGGCAGGAAATATCAATCAATGGTTACTAATTTCCCTTAATATCAATGGTCTCAACTTTCCTATAAAACATCACACACTAACAAGATGGATACAACAACAGAAGCCATCCTTCTGTTGCCTACAAGAAACATGCCTCAAATGCAAGGATAGACACAGGCTCAGAATAAAGGGTTCGGAAAAGATTTTCCACTCAAATGGTCCTAATAAACAAATGGGGGTTGCAATCCTAATATCTAACAAAGTAGAACTTAAGCTAAAAGCAATAAAAAGGGAACAAGATGGTCACTACTTACTCATCACAGAAAAAATTGGTCAAGAGGAGATTTCAATCTTGAATATTTATGCCTCTAATATAAGGGCACCTACTTATGTAAAAGAAACACTGCAAAAACTTGAATCTCACATCAATTCTTACACCCTAGTAGTGGGAGACTTCAATACCCCAATTTCAACCCTGGATAGATCAACCAGACAGAGATTCAACAGAGAAATAAGGAGTCTAAAAGAGGTTATGATGCAAATGGATTTAATAGATATCTACAGAAGCTTGCACCCAAACACAAAGGAATATACATATTTCTCAGCTCTTCATGGAACTTTCTCCAAAATTGACCCCATAATTGGTCATAAAACAAATATCAACAAATACAAAAAAATGGAAATAATCCCTTGTAACATATCAGACCACCAGGGCCTAAAGTTAGAATTCAACAACATCAAGACCCAAAGAAAGCCTACCAACTCATGGAAACTAAACATCACTCAGCTGAACCATCTCTGGGTCAAGGAAGAAATTAAGAAAAAAATCAAAGTCTTTCTAGAATTTAATGAAAATGAATCCAAAACATATCCAAACTTGTGGGACACAATGAAAGCAGTCTTAAGAGGAAAATTCATAGCGCTAGATGCCTATATAAAAAAACCTAGAGAAATCAAACACTAGAGACCTAACAGCTCAGCTGAAAGCCTTAGAACAATGAGAAGCGAACTCACCTAGAAGGAGTAGATGGCAGAAAATAATCAAACTTAGAGCTAAAATGAATACAATTGAAACAAAAAGTACAATAGAAATAATCAATGAATCTAAGAGTTGTTTCTTTGAGAAAGTTAACAAGATACATAAGTCCTTAGCCAAATTAACCAAAAAACAGAGAGAGTGTGCTCAAATCAACAAAATCAGAAATGAAAGAGGGACATTAAAAAAAAACCCAGGAAATACAGAGAATTATCATATCATATTTTGAAAATCTGTATTCCACAAAAATGGAAAACCTAGAAGAAATGGACTGCTTTCTGGACAGGTACAACCTACCAAAATTAAATGAAGATCAGATTAATAACCTAAACAGGCCTATAACCCTTAAGGATATTGAAGCTGTTATTAAAAACCTCCCCAAAAGTAAAAGCCCTAGTCCTGATGGTTTAAGTGCAGAATTCTACCAGACATTCAGAGAAGAATTACTACCATTATTCCTCAAACTATTTCACACAGTAGAAACTGATGGAATTTTGCCAAATTCCTTTTATGAGGCCACAGTTACCCTAATACCTAAGCCACTCAAAGACACAACAAAGAAGGAGAATTACAGACCAATTTCCCTCATGAATATTGATGCGAAAATTCTCAACAAAATTTTGACAAACCGGATACAACAATGTATAAAAGATATCATCCACCATGAGCAGGTAGACTTCATCCCAGTAACGCAGGACTGGTTTAACATATGAAAAACTGTAAATGTTATCCATCATATAAACAAACTAAATGAACAACACCACGTGATCATATCTTTAGATGCTGAAAAAGCCTTTGATAAAATCCAACAGTCCTTTATGATTAAAGCCCTGGAGAGATCAGGAATACAGGGAGAATACCTAAATGTAATAAACACGATTTAAAAGAAGCCGACAGCCAGTATCAAACTTAATAAAGAAAAACTCAAAGCAATTCCACTAAAATCAGGAACTAGACAAGCATGTCCTCTCTCCTCTTATCTATTCAATATAGTTCTCGAAGTTTTAGCTAGAACAATAAGGGAACGAAAAGAGGTTAAGGGGATATAAATTGGAAAGGAAGAAATGAAGCTATCTCCATTTGCAGATGATATGATTGTATACATAAGTGACCCACAAAATTCTTCCAAAGAACTGCTACAGCTGATAAACACCTTCAGCGATGGAGCAGGATACAAGATTAACTCAAAGAAATCAGTAGCCCTTCTGTAAACTAAAGATAGAAGAGCTGAAAAAGAAATAAAGGAAACATTACCCTTTATAATAGCTGCAAATAGTATTAAATACCTTGGAGTAACTATAACCAAAGAAGTAACAGACCTATTTGACAAAAACTTTAAATCACTGAAGAAAGAAATTGAAGAGGATATCAGAAAATGGAAAGCTCTCCCATGTTCCTGGATAGGTAGGATCAACATAGTAAAAATGGCAATTCTACCAAAGGCAATCTACAGATTCAATGCACTGCCCATCAAAATCCCAACACAATATTTCTTGGAACTTGAAAGAGCAATACTCAATTTCATTTGGTGTAACAGGAAAGCCAGGATTGCCAAAACAATTTTACCCAACAAAAGAACCTCAGGAGGTATCACCATCCCTGACTTCAAGTTATACTATAGAGCTACACTAATAAAAACAGCCTGGTACTGGCATAAAAACAGATTTGTGCACCAATGGAATAGAATTGAGGATGCAGACATTAACCCAAAAACCTATGAACACCTGATCTTTGACAAAGAGGCCCAAAATATTCAATGGAAAAAAGATAGTATATTTAACAAATTGTTTTGGCATAGCTGGATGGAAGTGTGTAGAAAAATGCAAATAGATCGGAGCCTGTCACCCCACCCAAAACTCAAATCCAAGTGGATCAAAGACCTCAACATAAATCCACCCACTTTGACCTTGATAGAAATGAAAATAGGAAATATACTTCTACAAATTGGCACAGTCAACCACTTCCTAAATATAACACCAGTGGCACAGACACTAAGACCAACAATCAATAAGTGGGATCTCTTGAAGCTAAGAAGCTTCTGTAAAGCCAAGGACACTCTCAATAGGACAAAATGACAGCCTACAGAATGGGAAAAGATTTTCACCAACTCTACAAGTGATAGAGGACTGATCTCCAAGATATATAAAGAGCTCAAGAATCTAGAGCCCAAAACCATGAATAATCCAATCAAGAAATGAGGTTCAGATCTAAAAAGGGAATTCTCTGCAGAACAATTGCAAATGGCTAAAAGGCACTTGAAAAATTGCTCAAAGTCTTTAGCCATCAGAGAAATGGAAATCTTTTGAGATACCACCTTATATCTGTGAGAATGGCTAAGATTAAAACATACATTACAGCCTATGCTGGACAGGATGTGGAGCAAGGGAAACACTCCTTTGTGTTTGGTGAGAGTGTCAACTTGCTCAGCCACTCTGGAATTCAGTATGGTGGTTTCTCAGAAAACTGGGAATCAATCTTCCTAAGGATCCAGCAATACCATTATTGCACATATATCTTAAAGATGTACATTTACACTCCAAAGGCATTAGCTTGACTATGTTTATAGCAGCGTAATTCATAATGGCAAGAACATGGAAAGAACCTAGATGCCTCTCAACTGAAAAATGGATTAACAAACTGTGTTACATCTAAACAATGGAGTACTGCTCTGTAGTTTAAAAAAATATATTCTAAAATTCACAGGAAAATGTATGGATTTGGAGAATATCCTCCTGAACCAGCTATCACAAACCCAGAAAGATAAGCTGATTATTTACTCACTCATATGTGGACTTTAACCAAAAAGCAAACAACACTCAATCTGTAAAGCACAACCACTGAACAGCTTGGGATCTGAGTGAACTCAAGAGAGGCATCCAGGGAGTCCACTAGGAAGAGTAAAATAGAGAAGTTCTCCTTAGCTAATTGGGAGCATAAGGGATTGCAACCAAGAAGAGGTGGGAACAAATAATGTGAGAAGGAGTTATTGAATGACAGCAACAACATGGAGGGAGAGAATAAAAAAGAGACAACGATTTTAATAGAGGAAGCCAATGTGGGGTTTGAAAATGACCAAGTACTAGGGTCACCTACAAAATCCCACAGGTTGTCTCTGCCTAAGTCTCCAGCCAATAGTGAAGGTATTGCCTAGACAAGACTTCTCCTATAATCAAATGAATAGCTACCCTAAGTGCCATCATAGAACTTACCTCCAACAATGAATAGAGGTAGAGGCAGGAATACATGCCTGAGCACTGGTCCAGCTGACAGTGAGGGTAGTGACTATATATGAACAAGAGGATAAGGACTATATGGAAAATTCTTATATTGATGGCTGGATGGAGTTCTTTGGAGCTCACTGAACCAAGAACAGCCACCTGGAAACAATCAGTAAAAGGAACTAGGCCCTCCAAGGATAGACAACTGTCCACTGACATGGCCAGTTTGTAGAGCCTCAAGGGTAGGGTTCTGAATGTGCATGGACTGGCACTCTGGAGACCATGCCCTCCAAAAGAACACCTAACCCAATCTTGATATTAGGATGAGGAAATCAGACTTGTCTGGAGTTTATTCTGAGCTAATCCACCTTGGAATCTCTTGTCCTTTTCTGGGAAGAGGATGTGGGGATTGGAAGACAGGATGCTGAAGGCTGACTGGGAGTGGTTGGAAGGGGGAAGGTAGTTGGAACAAGGGTATACAAGGATAAAAAAAATTCTTTATTCTATAAAAATAAACAAATAAATAGTATCTAAATAAAATAGTAACAAACAAAAAACTGGGGAAATATTTATTTCACTGAGTACTATATTATAAAGTTATTTATGTATCAAAATTATGTTAATATTTTTATATATTACATGCTTTTTATATATAAAATAAACTGTTTACACAAAACCCCTGTTACAATTAATTTTAAAGAGAAAATATAGACATAGATAAGTCGTATTACATTTGAAAACAGAAAAAATATAATATACCATTATCCTAACACACAGTATTGATGAGCCATTGGTGTCAGCAGAACTGATTTTTATTTAAGAATGTTTTTTATTTTACATACCAAACACTGTTCATCCTTCTCTCCCTTTCTTCCACGACATATCATATCCTCCCATCCCTCATCCACTCCTTAAACGGGTAAGTCCTCCCTTAAAAAGAAAACAGAAGCTGGCATACCAGGTTGCTGCAGGACCAAGGCTTTTCTGTCTGCATTAAAGCTGAGTAAGGCATCCCTCCAAAAGGGATTAGAAAAAACCAATTAATTTATAAATTGCATAATTATTCACTGTCAATTGATTATCTAAAGGATTAATACTTATTAAGAAGACACATAAACACTGATATGAACTGAACCTTAAGACAGTTATTGGGGAGAAAAACTGCCCCGTACAGTGATTGTGACTATCATCTCTCCAAGAACACAGGAACAAAAGGGGAATCAGGGGCAGCATGTCCCAGGTCCCCAATGGGGGCTGGCAATGCCCAACCTGGGTAGTGAGAACCCAATGCTATGCCTCTGGGTCTCCCTCAATAATGCATGAATACCATTACATTTCCCCATTTGTCTAAGAAACCTCTAAGAATAAGTTTAAAAATATACACAGTAGGAATAATTATTAGGCAATTTCTAGGAGAGAAAAAGGCAGTAACATAAACAATGTCAAACTACAACCAACAAGCAACAAACAAAAGATATATTGTAAATGTCTAGAATATAGGTAATTGGCAATATACAGACGTTACTTCAAAGCTGTTTATATTAAATAATATGAATCCAATACCTAGATGGTATTGACTAAGATGTGAGATTAACCTTAACTGTCTTTTCTTCAACCCTATCAAAGACATGAGACAAAGACAAATAGTAACTTCCAAGATTCAGGAGAGGACAGTGACAGTCAGCTGCTCAGATAGTCACACAAAGATTTTCTGCAAAGTTGAAACATCCACTTTTTGTGGTTATAGACCTAGGACATCTGACAGATCTTTACAAAAGCAGGATATTTTGAGAAAATTTTTTATCCTGTCTTGGAAGTTTTCACTAGACTCTCTCCTTCATCTTACTCATCTGGATAAAACAATTTGCTTATTGTCATCAGTTGAGACAAGGACAGATCTTTGCTCAGTAGGCCATTGTCTGACATGAAGAAAAAACTCCTTGTGGAGTGTCCCTGATGCCCAAAACCATCTCAGGAAAAAAGTAGTGATACCATGAGTGATCATATCTCTCATGGCTAAATTCTCAATATAAAAACATTAAATGCCGTATTATCTAAGTCTATGAGGTGGTTGAAGACTCTTGTCTATCTGATATATTATACTATATATCTGAGAAATCTAAACAACATGACTATTACATGGTAAATATAAGTAACTGTGACCTTCAATTCTTATCATCCTAAAGACTTAAGTTTACATTGTAAAAATGGACAATCTATAAGGGGTGTACAGTTTTTGAATAATGACTTCAAGAATGACAAAAATATAAACACTAATTATAAAATGTATAATTCAAAATGACAACAGCATCCTAAATATGAATCATTATACAAAATATCCATTCTAATATAATATTTTTTCTTTAGATTACAACTCCTGTAGGAGAATGCTTAGAAATAATCAATGCAATTGAGATCTAGATTTACACAATTCACATGTGCATGTTGTAATTTCTTTTTCACTAAAGCTAATTATCTCTCAGTTTCATCAAAAAATACTCTAAGACTATTAAAGTCCTTATCACCACCTAAGATTTGAATAAATTAACTAGTTTGTGATTTTTTTCCAATAATTGACCAAATATAAGAAATATCTCTTAGTTTTTGAAAATTGTTAAAAATTCTCAATCTATTATTTCTGAGTTATATCTATTGGGGTGTAATTCTATGTAGACCTATTTTATATTCTAAGTAATTAATAGAATTTCCCGTTTGTATTTTTTAGGAGCAATTTGTAATTCCCAATAAGAAAATTTTTTACTTCTTTAAACATTCTTTATAATGTATCTATATTTGTCTCTGCCAATAAGACTTTATCCATATAGTGGTAGATGATAGATTGTGGGAATTGTTTGCATATTACTTCTAATGGTTGTACAAAATATTGGCATAAGGTGGGACTATTCAAAGTTCCTTGAGGGAGAACTATCTTGATATATTTATAATGGCTGTTAATTATTATAGGTACACACTGTAAAGACATATTTTTCTTTGTCCTCTTTTTGGAGAGACATGATAAATAAACAGTCTTTTAAATCAATTACTAAGTAGTCCATCCTTTATGTAACAGGGAAGGCAAGGGAATAGCAGAGAGTAAGGAGGCCATTGGATGAGTCACTTTATTTCTTGCTTCACTTTCTTATTTCTTATTTCTTGAGTCACTTTATTTCTGTCACCATGCATGTTCATTATAAGTATTCTGAACCTTCGCATCAGCAAATGAGCCTTCATCAAGTATTTGGTATTGAGAGAGGTAAAACCTCTAACATTTCCTTGATTCTCTATGGCCCTAGCCTTTTCCCTCAGCCAATTTCTTCATTGTAAATGTTGGTTATAGTTTAATACAGCAGATGTTAAGTACATTCAATCATTAGGTTTAATTCTACTTTTTGTTGACCATACATGTAACATTTGTTTACATATGTAGAGAGGATATTCCTTGTATTTTTCATATTGATAGGGTCATACATGTACTCCGTATATCCTAAAAATTTGCTATATGTATTTTTTTTCTGAATGGTAACTAGGTAAATTATAAGATGTAATAAGAGAATAACTTTCATGTTCACTACTTTAGGCAAATTATCCCCATCATCATAAGAGTTCATTAATGGTTGTCCTAAACTGTTCTGGGTTGATTGTGATGTAATATCCTTCTCAATTATTGGAACACCTTTGTCTGTGGTACTTTCTGACCTAGCTTAGAATAGAGGTTTGAAAACTCATGTTGGCACCAGGTATTGCATAGGTTTCCACTGTCAATTGATTATATAAAAGTTTAATATTTTTTAAAGGGAGATATCGACACTCAATGATACAGTTTTAACCTTAAGGAAATTCTTAGAGAGTGGCACTGTCCCACACAGTGATGGTACCAATTATCTCTTTAAGAATGCAGGAACAACCAGGAATCAGGGGCAGCATGCACCAGGTCCTCAATGGGGGCTGGTCATACCCCATCCAGTATCCTTAGAGCCCAAGGCTTAGTCTCTGGGTCTCCCTCAATAATCCTACTACATGTATACAGGATAAGTCCTGACCCATTGCCAGAAGCCCCACAACTAAATCAAGCCACACAGCTGTCACCCTCATTCAGAGTGTGTAGTTTAGTTTCATCCAGAGTCTGAGTTACCAGTAGCTTGGGTCAGCTATGCTCTTGACTCTTTTTGCTGCTCTACTTCCTCCTCTCTTTCTTCATCTAAAATCTAAGAGCTCTGGTAAGAGCTTGATTGCAGGTCTTTGTATCTGCTTCCATCAGTTATTGAATGTAGGTTTTCTAATGAAAGTTATGGTAGTCACCAATCTGACTACATGGGAAGGCTATTTCAGGCACCCTGTTCACCATTTATAGGAGTCTTAGCAGGGGACATATTGTGGGATACAGGGAATTTCCCTAGCACTGGGTTTCTTTATAAGTACATTAGGGCTCACTCTGTCAAAAATATTCTTACATAGTAAACAACTTTTAAGAAGCATTCAAGAAATACATTTTGAGTAACTTACATAAATGGCAATGTCAATTTTAAACACAGAAACTATCCCTGTACATGTTTTACATTTAATAGTGTTTTCCACTGAAAATTAGAAAAGCATATGTATGTAATATATGTATATCTTTTGGGACATATATATAAATATATACATTTATGTGTATAAGTAGCAGCTAAAAATATTTAAAAAGGCAGTAGTCGTATGTGACTATAAGAAAATTTTTTTTTACACAAACAACCAGTCAAATTCTCACATAAATACAAAGATATTTTTGCCATTGGTTTGATTGGTCAAGTAAACAACTACTATTCATTGGTTCCGGTAAAAACCGCTTCTGTTTTTCTAATTTTTGATTCATGAAAATGCCTTTTTTAGGATTTTCTAAGTGATTCACTAAAATAAAAACTAGCAAGCTCTTGAACATAAATAAATATTTAAAAGTAAGTTGCTTCTTAGTAATATTTTTATATTTTATTTAAAAGGATATACAGTTAATAATAATAATAATAATAATAATAATCATAATAATAATAAAAGTATACAGAAAGAGTCCAATAAAAAATTAAAAAAACAAAAAACAAACAAAAAAATAAAAAATAAAAAGATTTGTTTTATATATAAATGGATCAGTGGTTAAGAGCACTGACAGCTCTTCAAGGAAACCGGGGTTAAATTCCCAGCACCTATACAGCCACTAACAGCTCTCTTTAACTTGAAGATCGGATACCCTTACATAGACATACCTGCAGGTAAAGCACCAATACATGTAAAAATAATATATTTATTATTCAAAAAATATAGTAACAACAAAATTATGTCAGGAAAATCAAGCAGTTTTGAGCACTGCAGTCAAATATACTAAATAAAAAATAAATGGATATTTTTGTTTTTTTAATTAATTAATTTGGTATTTTTTTCTCACGGAATCATATGTGAATTCATCAAATATTTAACATAAAATGTCTTTTGGCTTAGCACATATAATGCTTATCTATAAATGAGATTATGATTTTACAGTACATATGAATGCATTATGAGAAAAGTAAATATATTACAATGTTCAGTTTTTACATATATACCAGTGTTATCTAAACATAAATAAAAAGTATGCTACAATTTGAATATATTCAAAATAATTATCCAAAGCTTATTTCCAATTTTAACATTAAATTTTATACATCAGATTTAATATATAACAAAACTACTTCAAAATGAGCCCTAGATGATAGAAAACCTCATGGTGTGCTGTATTGCATTCCTTCATGACACCAGTGGATGAGAGCCAATGGCACATGACTGGCCTTATAATAATAGTGTTAGAGATTTTTACATAGTTTAGTTTTGTTGTGTTATTTTACACGTTCAGTATTTTATTGAACACATAGGATACAACTAAAATATTATCTCTGTCATCCAACTTTGTCAAGTGCTTCATGCTTATTTTTGGTTTTAAGTGCAAAATATCTTAACTTATGAAGTAAGGCATTTAATTTTACTTAGAGAAACTTTGCCTATGTGTACCAGACAATAAATTCTTGTCATCTTTACATGAAGTTTGACCTAAGTTGTTAAAACTGCTATTGTCTTTAGAAAAAGTGCTTTTGACAGAATGTCCATCAAAGAAAATTACAATAAATAGACAATTGCAAAATTGCCAAATGCTTGGAAAAGATGGTGTACAGTGAATTAAAGAGCACAGAGACATCTATAATCACACTACTCTAGTAGTATGTTTCTGGCCCAGCCTTCCCAGCCTGACCCCCATGGACTTGACTTGCTTACCCACAGTTCCACAGAAACACACAGACACATATTAATTTTATGCTGATTGACCTAGAACCCAGGCATATAATTTGCTAACTCTTTACTCTTAAACTAACCCATGATTCTTATCTTATTTGGCCATGTGGCTTGATACCTTTACTTAGAGTAGCATAGTTGTCCTCTGCATATGTTGGCTTCTCCACTGCTCTGTCTAGCATCTCTGGCATCTCTGCCCTTTTCTTCCTGTTCCTAGTGTTTTCTTTGCATGGTAGTCCTGCCCACATTTTCTGTCTGTATTCCTCCATTAAGTGTTTTAATTAAACCAGTAGAAGTGACAATTATTTACTATGTAGCATAATCCCACTACATACTCCTCACCACATAGCTCAGGAGTCACTGTAAAGGAGCAGAGAAAAATATTTGAAGAGACAGAAGTGATATGTGACAATAAAGAATTAATGTTTATAAAAACAGCAAAACAATTTCTCAGAAAAACACAAAGATGTTGTGACACTGTGACACTAAGTAAAAGACCTGCACAAGTTAAGCCAGGTAAAATCTAGGGGCTGGAGAGATAGCTCAGCAGTTAGGAGCACTGACTGTTTTTCCAGAGGACCAGGGTTGAATTCCCAGGACCCACATGGCAGCTTACAACTGTCTGTAGTTCCAGTTCCAGGCAAAGACCAAGGCAAATAAATAAAAATAAATAAATAAAGTTTTAAAAAAACCTAAACATAAATAGGGAAAGATGGGCTCAGTGTTCTACTGTAGCTGAAGAATGGTAGCTACTGAGACAATAAAACCTAGATTTATAAACTTGTGCAACCACTTTGAAAAACAGTATGGAGGTTCCTCAGAAAATTGGGAATCAATGTACCCAATGATCCAGCAATACCACTACTGGGTATATAACTGAAAGATGCACATTATTACCCTAAGGGCATTACCTCATCTATGTTCATAGAAACATTATTTGTAATGGCTAGAAGCTGGAAACAACTTAGATGTCCCTAAACTGAAGAATAGATTAAGAAATTGTGGTACATTTGCACAATGGAGCACTAATCAGCATAAAAAAATGCTAAAATTTGCAGGCAAATGGATGGAGTTGGAGACTATTGTCCTGAGTGAGACAACACAGGCACAAAAAGAGTGATATGGTATGTACTTCCTCATAAGTGGATTTTAGTCCAAAAGCAAAAAATATCTAGGCTGCAAATAACAACTCCTGAATAGCTTAGAATCAGAAGTAACTTAAGAGAGACATTCACAGATCTCCTTGGGAACTGAAAATAGAGATCTCCTGAGTAAACTGAAATCATAATGAATAATGATCAAAGGCAGCTGGGAACAAACCATAAGCAGAGAAGGTTGAATATGAGGAATAACAAAGAGTGAGAAAAAAGAGATGGGTATTTTGATAGCTGCGTACAATGGAAAATTTCAAGAACCCACAGGATGTCCTTGGTTAGGACTGTAACCAATAGTGGAGGTGGTGCCTAAACAGGGCTACCCCTATAATCAAATGCATAACTTCCCCTGCTGAAGCAAGGGAAGAGAAAGTATATGAACAAAGGGTTTAGGATCATGAGAAGACCTGCAGAAATGGCTGACTTAGGCTGTTGTGAGCTTACTGACTCTGAAATAGCAGTTAAGAAACTTTCTTTTTTTTTTTCCTGATTTTTTTTCCTTCTTTATTTTGTATTAATCAAAAAAAAAAAAAAAACACAGTAAAAAGAATTTAAAATGTGGAAGAGTTAACAATAACTATACAGAGGATAAGAATGATAAGCATGGCTTATCAAGGGAAGAAATACAAATAAGATTGCTACACCTATATCTTCTTTGTGTTCATCTTTCCCTCTGAATTTTTTTTTTCCATCCCTGTATATCCTTATTCAAGGTCTCTTCCCCCTCCCAACACATCTGGTCATTTTTTCCTCTGCAACTCCCCATCCCCTCACTGGGCAGGGAGCAGACAGTCCTATGGTCCCCCTGACCCAATAATGCTTAGATCAGTCTCCACTTCTGGCCAAATCCAGTTCTTTCCCCCCTCCCTCAAGAGTGAGTCAGGTGTTCCTCTAGGTAGAGTGGGATCCAAAGGGTCAGTCCAGGGTGTTTCTGATCCCAAGCTGTTCAGTGGTTGTGGTTTGCCGCTTGGG
>PVIH01026490.1:0-18678 GCA_004025045.1 Sigmodon hispidus | reverse complement strand
TACACATTGATATATATTAAGTACATTGTCATTTCCATAATACAATTTCTACCTCTAATTATTTATGATAGTCATAACATTTGTTATACTATACACACGAGTTATTTTATATAAATCTGTTTAATTATATTTTTATATATAATGATATATAGTTAAAATATTATTATCATTTGATATAAAATATATATTTTAGTCAATTTTCCTACTATTGTTATACTTAAAATTATTTAAAAAAAACTATACACTCATTTTAAAATGCCTATTTTTACAATATTAGCCTCACTTTCTTAATTAATTAAAATTACAGATTATAGTTACTCAAATTTATCACCTAACATGTCAAAATATACCAAATAGATAAACGTCTTCAACCACTTCATAGACCAAAAAATATTACATTCAAAATTTTATTATCTCAAATTTAGCCTTAAAAAACATAACAACTCCTGACATCACTGTTCCTTTCTCAAAATAGTGTTAAACATCACAGACATCTTTAAAAAAATTGTCTTATTTAACAAATAATAGCCTAAAAGACAAAAAACTACACTTGCCCTGACTACTGTCAACATACTCACTGTCCAAAATAAACAAACAGGATGAGGGATAGAGACTGCCGAAGCCTGCCTAGCCAAGATAAGATGGTCCTACCAAAAAATACCCTGCTTCTATAGAGACTTGTCAGATATCATAGGCCAGTAGCCACAAAGATAGATGCTCCTGTTGTACAGAGAAGTGGTAAATGACTGTCCAGGTAGATAACTGTCGTTGTCTTCTCCTAAATTCTAAAAGTTACTTCATACTTCCAACTTCAGATATATATTTTCCTTCTCAGGTCTTCACAGTGTTAAAAACTAGATAGTTGAGGTTGTTATTAACATTTCAACAAAGACACTCAAGTGTTAGAACTTTATTGTTTAAGATAAACAACCTTTAAACAATCCCTATACATTTTCTCATATCAACATTTTAAATATTAAATTACACTTTATAGTTGTTGTTTGTTAGTGATAGTTTAACCTCACTTATGTTAATACCTTTCTCTTTCCCAGACACTATCTTATGATGATCCCTATAATATATATTTTTATACCTAGTTTAAAACCTTCCTATTTAGACAAAACAGGGAGATGTAGCAGGAAATCAAGAACTATACATATAAACAGATCTCGTCAAAAGACTGGAGACGAGCAGGGTGTGGATAACTGGAAAGGATTCTGGAAGTAGACCTCTGAGGGAGAGGACCAAGACAGGAAGTTGGCATTCTCTTGGGAGAGTTCCAGACCAGTTGCGCAGGTTTTCAGACTGATGACACAGCTGCCCTTGTGGAGGTAAACCAGCTGTCCCATTTCAGGCTCATCACTCAGTAGTCAGGTATTCTTAGTATGTGAACAGTTATAAGTAGAAAGAATCTTTAATCAAATTTGAGAGCAGCACTGATCTAAATAAATAAATATAATTATTTAAAAAGTAGTTTGACAATGTTGGGTGTATTAGTAGTTTCCCTGACTCCTGCCCTTGCGACCTCTACAGCCAAGAGTTTATGAACAGGTTTTTAAGTCCAGGCATGGATTCCCTTTTGTGTATCAGCCCTCACATCCAATAATGAAATAGTTGGCTACTTATGTAAAATTCCCACTGCTGCTGTACCAGTGAATGCATCTTGCCTGGCAGCTAAATAACACCATAGGCCAAGGTTACCATTGAGAAACTCACATGATACCTTTTCTTTTGTAGGAGTTTGCATGGCACCTTTGACACCAGGGAAACCAGCAAGAGGGGAAGAAATTTTTGTATCATTTCTGCTTTAGTTCCCTATGTCCCATTGAAGAGTCTTAGAAAAGCTTCATGACATTTTCTCAAGATCCATTTGAATGAAGCAAGCAAATGCAAGCTGTTGGTGACCACCATTAAAACTAACAATCTAATGATCAGTTTAAATGACTCTCAATGAGCACAGAGTGCCAGTGATAAAGCTCACTGTTACGACAATACCCAAAAGGAGCAATGAAATATTTCTGTTTTTTAGTTTTGCCAGCTTGGTCTTAGATCTTTTTATTATTATTTATTTATTATTTTATGATTTTACATCATGCACCCTATCAAACTCAGTTATCAGTTCTCCAGTTTTATACTTACTCTTATGATCTCCCCATTTACAGAAAAGACCATTCATGCTACTCATTTAGTTGCTGGAGCATAATTAAACTTCCTCTGTGCAGCCCCATAAAGAAAACAAGTCCTTCCTCACCCACACCACTGTCAGAGTCCATCAATGCAAATGTGAAGCCCTGTGTCATTTAGCTATATTCTAATATTGAGCTCTTGTATACAATGACATCTTTTTTTTAAGTCCACTGAGTGAGCACATCCCTGATTATCTTTCTCGATTTGTGATACCTCTATCAGGAGGATATTCTCCAAATCCATCCATTAACCTGCTAATTTTAGGATATCAATTTTTCTTACTGCTGAGTAGTACTCCATTTTTTAGGTGTACCACAGTTTTTTAATCCTTTCTTCAGTTGAGGGGCATCTAGGTTGCTTACAGGTTCTTGTTATTACAAATAATGCTACTATGAACATAGTTGAGCTAATGTCTTTAGAGTGTAAAAGTGCATCTTTAGAGTATATGCCTAGTAATGTTATTGCTGGATCCTTGGGGAGATTGATTCCCAGTTTTCTGAGAAATTGCCATACTGCATTCCAGAATGGCTGAACAAGCTTACACTCCCACCAACAATGGAGGAGTGTTCCTCTTGCTCCTCAGTCTCTCCAGCATAGGCTTAATCTTAGCCATTCTGATAGGAGTAAGGTGGTATCTCAAAGTTGTTTTTATTTGCATTTCTCTGATGGCTAAACATGTTGAGCACTTTTTCAAGTGCCTTTCAGCCATTTGTAATTCTTTTGTTGAGTATTCCCTCTTTAGTTCTGAACCCCATTTTTTTTCATTAAGTTACTGAGGGTTTTGGACTCTACTTTTTTCAGTTCTCTATGTATTTCAGAAATCAGTCCTCTGTCAGTTGCAGGGTTGTTGAAAATCTTTTCTCATTCTGTAGGTTGTCATTTTGTTTTATTGACAGTGTCCTTAGCCTTACAGAAACTTCTCAGTTTCAGGAGGACCCACTTATGAATTATTGTTCTTAGTGTCTGTGCTACTGGTATTATATTTAGGAATTAGTCAACCAGTGCCACTGTGTTGGAGGGTATTTCCCACTTTTGGTCCACAGCCTCTCAAACATAGGCTGTCATCTGTGTTTTTGATCTTAGCCATTCTGACAGGTACAAGGTAGTATCTCAAAGTTGTTTTAATTTGCAATTCTCTGATGGCTAAAGATGTTGAGCACTTTTTCAAGTGCCTTTCAGCCATTTGTATTTCTTCTGCTGAGAATTCCCTTGTTAGTTCTGAGCTACATGTTTTAATTGGGTTATTTAGTGTTTGGAGATCTAGTTTCTGTTTAGGAAGTGGTCACCTGTGCCAATGCATGGAGAGTATTTTCCATTTTCTTTTTTATCAAGTTCAGTGTTGCTGAGTTTATGTTGAGGTCTTTGATCCACTTGGATTTGAGTTTTGTGTAAGCTGATAGGTTTGGCTCTATTTGTATTTTTCTACACATTACCATCCAGTTATACTAACTCCATTTGTTGAGGATACTATCTTTCTTCAATTGAATATTTTTGCCCTTTTTGAATGACCAAAAATTTTAAGAAAAGTAGGAAATAAAATAGATAATCTGAAATTGACAAAAACATATCTTTTTTTATTTATCCTTTAGGTGGCACCATTTCTGACTATTTGCCCTTGACACTCATTTTCCCATGTTAAATGGAGTTGTAAATTCATAATTTTCTAAATCTCTCAGCTTTGGGATCAGTCTTGTGCCAGGAGAATGAGATCATATTGCTTCAATATATTAATTTTGTTATTCAAGATTTCTCTGCTCTTTATCCAAAAACTCCAAATCATCTAAACCTTGATTCTGTTTGCTTGTAAATAATTTTGTTCTGTGTCTCATCTAACCAACTTGGCTGTACAGTTTTCAAAAACAATTAGCATGGTGTATGCAACTTGTATAATGATCAATATCATTTTATGATTCATAAAGATTATAAAAGTGTTTTCAATCATCATTATGAACAAAAGTTTTTAGAACAGGCATGTCTTTTTTAGTCATAATTAAATTGGTTTTTTTTTCTGTTCTGTTTTACTTGTTTGAGGGTCCTCCTTGTATAGTTCAGGTTTGACTCAAACTTATAGTTTTCCCATACTGACATCTAGAGGGCTAAGATTATAAGTGTGTACTGTCATGCCTTTCCAAATAAGATTTGCATTGTCCTCTCTTTATCTTTTCATAAAGATGTCTAGAAGTCAGGCTGATTTTAACCAAATGTTTAAACTTTATAAATCCTTCAATTTTACTAGTGGTCTTTTCTTCATATTGTTACTGCTTTTATGAATGAGAAAGAGTGTGCACAAAAAATATTTCTTATTATCGTCACATTTGCTTTATCACGAGTAATTTTATAAAACAATTTCTATGATGCTGCTATAGCCAAGAGATCTTAACAGGTAATAACAATTTTAAGAACTGTTCAAGTTTTTTTTTTCTTTCTCTATGTGTATTTCTCAGTAGTGATGAATTTCTAAAGAAACTATTAAAAATAGTAATTCCGTCCAAATAAAATTTAGATGATTACAAAAAGTGATACAATGTGAAGAATAGACTATATGCAAATATAAGCTGGTTCATAAATAAAAGCCTACAAATTGATTTTTTTTAATTTCTGTCAAAACAATAAAATCCAGCATACAATTTGTATCCAATACTGGAAACTCCAGGGTAAATTACAGTTAATTTGAAGTTAATATGAAATAACCATGGAGTAAAAATCAAAGGCCAAAACTTAAGCATTATTTTATATAAAAACATAGAGTGACGTATATATAAAAAGGAAACATATATATTTGACAAATTTGACCACTCATTTACATTGATCTTAAAAGGCCAGATTTCAGCATATTTTCTAATCTTATTTACTTTATGATTGTCTAAAAGAAATTTTATGTTAAAATAATGTCTATATGTAAATGTATATGAAATATTACCTCCAATTTATGATATTCCAAAAGTCATTTAAATTGCCTTTCATTTAAACTTAGTAGAGAAATCAATATTGTTTATAAAACTATAGGCTTAAATTTTTGAATTAAGACAAATGCATATGAGTGGAATCTTCCTTGAACATATGTTTTTCTTCATAATACAGATATGATTGCACAGTAAATTGTGAGAAAGTCCAAAGTAAAATTATATGACAGCATGACAATTACACACAAAAAATGCTACTTCCACTCTTCTAATTTTAAATCTTAACTTCTTTCAAAAATTGTAATATTAAAAATGAGCACATATTGTTGAACAGAAAGAAATGTTCTCACACCATCTATTTTGAGTTGTTATTCTAAAACAACTACACTAAAATTTCATACATTTAAACAAATTTCATGTTGAAGAAAAAATTCAGTAGAGTAGCAGAACATATTTCACTCATAAGGAATCTCTTGTTTGAATAGAATAACTATAAATACAGCATTCTATAATGGAATTTTAAAAATCCAACTATTTTTGTGAGATGGGAGAGATAGTTCATTGGTTAAGAACATAGGTCCTTCATTTCCTAAACTCACATGGTAGCTTTCAACTATCTGTAAATTGAGTTTCAGAGGATCATATTTTTTTTTTGTCCTCCATAGGTACTATGGACATATGTGGTACATAAGCTTTCATGCAGTCAGAACAATTATACACATAAAATAATTTTTAATTAAAAACTATTTTAAATGTTTGCATATATCTTTCACCCTATTTATATTTGAATTAGTTTTAAACAATATATTTAGTTTTATTTTATATGTACCATTTTGTTTGCACATATGAATGTAAGGTTTGTACATGCCTTGTGCCACTAGAGTCCAAATAGATCATTAGATTACCCTCTCTATACGTGAGAATACAGATGGCATTTAATATCCATGTGAATTCTGGGAGTTGAACACAGGTCCTCTATAAGATCAGAATATGCTATTAACTGTTGATTAATTTCTTTAGCACCTCAAGTTGCACTTTTATGTTTATTATGCATTATATATCCGTACTTTATATTTATATGCATTTTCTTAATTGAAAAATCTAAACCTATAATTTTATAAATAATATTGATTTTTCTCCCAGATTCACTTAAAAGACAATTTAAATGAGTTTTGGAATAAAGTGGAGAAAAGTTCAGGTTATTATATATTCTCAACTTTATTGAATTAAATTTAATTTATTGACTATTGAAAACATACAAACATAATTATATGCCATCATGCTATGACATTTATTTTGGGATTTAAGCAGTTGTTCAGATAAATTTATTCAGATTAACAATCTGAGAGTTTCATATATTTTAAATACTTTAACAATAATGTATTTATATAAAGGAGTTATTTGAAATACTTCTTCACTAATGTAAAACAATCTACAATGAAAAAATACACTCAATATTAATACCAAATAATAAAAGGTGAACTTCTGATGTAAATTAGTGATGTGTTGCCCTACTTTTTAAAAAACACTTCTGAAGTTATCAATTGTTATGCATTTTATTATTTTAAAGTTGATATATGATGTCATAAAGGATAAATATACATATATATATATATATTACTGTGAAGATAGGCCTTAGAAGCACTTCAAGCTCAATAAATGTCCATCTTTTTTTAAAATGACATATGGAATATATGCTTTAATTGTAACTAGCATATATTGCAATGATCAGATATTTTATGGTTTTTCTTTCTTTTTTATTTATTATTTGATTTCATACCTTGCAACCCATCAAACTCAGTTATCAGTCCTCTCAGTTTCATACCCACGCTTATGACTTCTCCATTTACAAAAAAAAGCCCATTCATGCTGCTTATTTAGTTACTGGAACATAAGTAAACCCCCTGTGACCAGCTAATTAAAGAAAAGGAGACCCATCTCACCTACACTCCTGCCAGAAGCCATCAATGCAGAAGTGAATCCCTGTGTCATTTAGCTATGTTCTAGCCTTGAGCTCTTGTATAGAATGACATTTTATTTTAAGTCCACCAATGAGTGAGTACATCCACTGCTATTTCTGGGTTTGTGATACCTCACACAGAAGGATATTCTCCAATCTAGAGGACATACTGTATAGAGTATAAATTTATCAATCATAATTGGAAATTTACCTTCTCTTATAAATCTGTTATGTGGAGCACTGAAAAAAAACAAAACAAAACTTCTTTATTCTAGTGTTGAACAGAACAAGATACCTTTATTCTAGTCTTGGCATCAGAACTTTTAATACTTGACCAAACATCATTTTTCTTAATGGTAAATAAAATAATACAATATAGTAACCTTGCATGATATTTAATATGTGTGTGTGTGTGTAAAGTACACATATGACACCTAGTTTTGAGATCATTATTTGATACCATCTGTATTAAAAATCAAATTTACAAGTGTCAACTTTGAAGAATTTTAAAAATGAAACACTTTTTCTTTGGTGAAAGTAAATTACTAGCAATATATAAAAAAATTCTTCAAAAAGTTTACAATAGAGCTTCTTTACATACCATTGGCCATTCTTGGGTACATATTCAGATAATGTGAAATCAGTCTGCTAAATACTCAACATGTACTGTTCTTGGTATCAATCTTTATAATAACAATGAAATACAAACAGCAGTCTAAGCTTTCATCTACTAATAACGAATGGGCAAAAAATGCATATATATATGTACAGTGAATCACTGTTCCTACACAGAGGAAATAAATTTCTTTTACTAGAAACAAAATGGGTAAAATTAAAGCACACTGTGTAAAATAAAATAAATCAGGCAAGCAGACATGCACACACCTAAATACACATATGCTTCATTTTCATATATTTTTGGAATTTCTTAACATATAGAGCTACATGGAGAAAAGGGACTAATGGATACTTAATTATAGTTAAATAAAATTATGAAGTTAATATATGATGGTGCACAAAACAGGATTATAAAAACCAGTAATTTACCATATATTTAAAAAATATATAGAAGACATCACACACATTTGCACACACACATGCACACACATTAACAAAATATATATTTTACCATGACATAAACTTCATATAAAATATGCATGTAATAAATAATCACATTTTTTTCACTAAAGTAAAAAAATGTATATATTGATGTGCCACATAAAACAAAAAGTTAATTAAAATTAAAGTTAAGGGTTCAGGTTCTGGTTCTGGGACTGGGTGCTGTCTTCAAAGCATGTCCCCATGCACTCTGTAGCAGAAAGAGATAAACTTTGACTGCCATGGTCCCTCCAGCTGCTGCTGAGAGAATTTACATGGCTACCCACCTCCAACTGAGCAAAAGGATAAGGACTGGGGGCCCTGAAGGACAGACTTAGGCCCCACCCAGAGATGAGGAGGATTCAGCAGGCCCAAGCTCCTGTATCCCTGCCAGGGAGAGTTGAGCTCCCATCGGTTCTGCTTCCAGATGCAGGACATGGTGCTGTCTGCAGAGAGTGTCCCCATGCACTCTGTAAGAGAGGGAAATAAACTCTGACTGCCACAGTCCCCCCAGCTGCTGCTGAGGGAATTTTCATGGACACCCCACCTCCAATTGGTCAAACAGAGAAAGATTGAAGACTTGAAATTCAGTCACCTGCCCTGAGCAGAGGTAGAGATTGAGCAGATCTTTTCCTCAGAGTTGACAGGAGGCACACAAGCCCGAGTGCCACAACTGACCAGAAACCACCTAATCATGAACCATTGAAGCCATGGGAAGATGCCAGTGCAAAAATTTACATGATAATATAAACAACAACAAGGTAACTCCAGAAGAAAGTGGCAATCTTACAAATACAAGATCTGAACTGAGCAATGAAGAGGAAACAGAAGGAAGAAACACTAAAAAATCCTTTATGATGATCATTGAAGCTCTCAAAGAAGATAGGAAAATTTGCCTTAAAGAAATAGAAGAAAATACAAACAAAAAATTGGAAGAGATGAACAAATCTATGAAAGAAAAGCAAGAAAAAACAAACCAAAAAATTAAAGAAACATGCCAGGAACTAAAGGCTGAAATAAAGGCAATAAAATAGGCATGAAATGAGGCAAAGATGGAAATAAAAAACCTGAAGACAAAAGCTGGAAACACAGATACAAGCATAACCTGCAGAGTTCAAGAGATGGAAGATAGAATCTCTGAAGTGGAAGACTCAGTAGCTCAAATAGATATATCAGTCAAAGAAAATACTAAAACCAAAAAAGCCATAACTCAAAATGTTCAGGAAATCTGGGACACCATGAAAAGAACTAATTTTCTTCTATTTCTTTAAGGCTATTTTTAATATCTTCTTTGAGAGCTTCAATGATCATCAAAAAGGAATTTTTGGCATTGTTTCCTTCTGTTTCCTCTTCATTGCTCAGTTCAGGTCTTATATTTGTAAGATCACCACTCTCTTCTGGAGTTACCATGTTGTTCTTTGTATTATTATGTAAAATTTGCACTGACATTTGCCCATGGCTTCAGTGGTTCATGATTAGATGGCTCCTGGTCAGTTGTAGCACTCGGCTTGTGTGCCTCCTGTCACCTCTCTGGGCAGGGTCTGAGTCTGTACTTCAGAGACCCCAGAAGTTATCTGTTCACTCAGTTGGAGATCGAGGTGTGTAGCTGTGCAAATTCCCTCAGCAGCAGCTGTGGTTATGGTGACAGGCAGACTTTATCTGCACCTGCTACAGAGTGCGCTGGGACTTACTCTGCAGATAGCACCCAGTCCCAGAAACGGAACTGGAAATGATGGGAGCTCAACTCTCCATACCTGGCTGGGATATAGGTGCTTGGGCCTGGTGACCCCTCCTCACGTCTGGGCAGGGTCTGAGTCTGTTCTTCAGGGACCCCTGTAGTTATCTGTTTGCTCATTTGGAGGTCAAGGTGGGTAGCCATGCAAATTCCCTCAGCAGCAGCTGTGGGTATGGTGACAGGCAAAATTTATCTGCTCCTAGTACAGAGTGTGCTGGGAATTACTCTGCAGACAGCACCTGGTCCACACATTCAAAGAAGAATTACTACCATTATTCCTCAAACTATTTCACACAGTAGAAACTGAAGGAATATTGCCAAATTCCTTTTATGAGGCCACAATTACCCTGATAACCAAGCCACTCAAAGACACAACAAAGAAGGAGAATTACAGATCAATTTCCTCATGAATATTGATGCGAAAATTCTCAAAAAAATTTGGCAAACCGTATACAACCATGTATAAAAGATATCATCCACAATGACCAAGTTGGTTTCATCCCAGAAATGCAGGGCTGGTTTAACATATGAAAAACTAAATGTAATCAAATGTATAAACAAACTAAAGGAACAAAAAACACATGATCATTTCCTTAGATGCAGAAAAATCCTTTGACAAAATCCAACACTCCTTTATGATTAAAGACCTGGAGAGATCAGGAATACAGGGAGAATAACTAAATATAATAAAGGCAATTTACAAGAAGTCAACAGCCAGTATCAAACTTAATGGAGAAAAACTCAAAGCAAGCCCACTAAAGACAGGAACTAGACAAGGATGTCAACTCTCCCCTTATCTATTCAATATAGATCTTGAAGTTTGAGCTAAAGCAATAAGGGAACAAAAAGAGATTAAGGAGGTACAAATTGGAAAAGAAGAACTGAAACTATCTCTATTTGCAGATGATATGATTGTATACAAAAGTGACCCACAAAATTCTTCCAAGGAACTTCTACAGCTGATAAACACCTTCAGCAATGTAGCAGGATACAAGATTAACTCAAAGAAATCAGTAGTCCTTCTATACACTAAAGATAGAAGAGCTGAAAAGAAATAAGGGAAACATTATCCTTCATAATGGCTGCAAATAGTATTAAATACCTTGGAGTAACTATAATCAAAGAAGTAACAAACCTATTTGACAAAAATTTTAAATCACTGAAGAAAGAAATTGAAGAGGATATCAGAAATTGGAAAACTCTCCTCTGTTTCTGCATTGATAGGATCAACATAGTAAAAATAGCAATTCTACCAAAGGCAATCTACAGATTCAATGCACTGCCCATCAAAATCCCAACACAATATTTCTTAGACCTTGAAAGAACAATACTCAATTTCATTTGGAATAACAGGAAAGCAAGGATTGCCAAAACAATTTTACTCAACTAAAGAACCTCTGAACATATCACTATCCCTGAGTTCAAGTTATACTATAGAGCTACAGTAATAAAAAAAAGCCTGGTTCTAGCATAAAAACAAACTTGTGGATCAATGGAATAGAATATAAGATCCAGACATTAACCGAAAAACCTATGAACACCTGATCTTTGATAAAGAGGCCCAAAACATTCAATGGAAAAAAGATAGTATAATTAACAAATGGTATTGGCATAGCTGGATGGAAGTGTGTAGAAAAATGCAAATAGATCTGCGCCTGTCACCCTGCACAAAACTCAAATCCAAGTGGATCAAAGACCTCATCATAAACCCAACCACTTTGAACTTGATAGCAAAGAAAGTGGGAAATACCCTTCTACGAAATGGCACAGGCAACCACTTCCTAAATATAATACCAGTGACACAGACACTAAGACCAACAATCAATATGTAGGATCTCCTGAAGCTAGGAAGCTTCTGCAAAGCCAAGAACACTGTCAATAGGACAAAACGATAGCCTACAGAATGGGAAAAGATTTTCACCAACCCTACAAGTGATAGAGGACTGATCTCTAAGATATATAAAGAGCAGAAGAATCTAGAGCCCAAAACCTTGAATAACCCAATCAAAAAATGGGGTACAGTTCTAAAAAGGGAATTCTCAGCAGAGGAACTATGAATGACTGAAAGGCACCTGAAAAAGTGCTCTATTGTAGTATGAACCTGCCATGAGATATGTTTTAAATGATGTTTATTTTGTGAGAATCACTTACAAAACAGAGAAGATTTTAAGAGGAAGTGAAGGGATAACCACACTCTGCACCACAGAACTCCCGAGCTACTGGCCCCGCACTGCTCACTTCTCTGGAAGCCCTGCCCAATTGCCAGAGCTCCAGGCCCTACACACACACAAAAAAACACCTACTACCTGTCCCTCTCCAAGTGTTGTCCAAAACTCCTTGTTGACCACGCCCCTCTTGGCTCGGACACTCTGATACAACCTGTTCACATGTATACCTTCTAATTTCCTGCTACAGTGCTCATCATCTTTAGCCATCAGAGAAATGTAATTCAAAACAACTTTGAGATACCACCTAACATCTATTAGATTGGCTAAGATAAAAGACACAGATGACAGCCTATGTTGGAGAGGGTGCAGAGCAAGGGGAACACTCTTCCATTGTTGGTGGGAGTGTAAGCTTGTTCAGACACTTTGGAATGCAATATGGAGGTTGCTCAAAAAATTGAGAATCAATCTCCCCAAGGACCCAGCAATACCACTTCTGGGTGTATACCATAAAGAGGCACATTCACAGTCCAAAGGTATTAGCTCAACTATGTTCATAGCAGCATTTTTTGTAATAACAAGAAACAGAAAACAACATAGATGTCCCTCAACTGAAGAATGGATTAGAAAACTGCTGTACATCTACACAATGGAATAGTACTCAACAGTAAGAAAAAACAATATCATAAAATTCACAGGCAAATGTATGGATTTGGAGAATATACTCCTGAGTGAGGTATCACAAACTCAGAAAGATAAGCATGGGATGTACTCTCTCATTAGTGGTCCCTAAACAAACAAACAAGAAAAATGTCAAGCATGCCCAGGCTGCAAACCATGACCTCTGATCAGCTTGGGATCAGAAACACCCTGTACTGACCTTTCAGTTCTCACTCCAACTATAGGAACACCTGACTCACTCTTGAGGGAGCAGGGACAAAACTGTAATTTTCAGGAGTGGAGACTGATCTAAGCATTATTGGGTCAGAGGGACCATAGGATTGTCTGCTCCCTGTCCAGGGAGGGTAAGGGGAGTTGTGTAGAAGAAAAAATGACCTGATGTGGTGGGAGGGGGACGGGACCTTGAATAAGGATATACAGGAATGAAAAAGAAAAAATTCAGAGGGAAAGCTGAACACAAAGTAAATATATGTGTAGTAATCTTATTTGCATTATCACCAATGATAAGTCATACTTATGATTTCTATCTTCTTCATAGTTATTATTAACTTATCAGCATTTTAAATTCATTTTACTGTTCTTCTTGATAAATACAAAAGAAATGAAGAAGGAGAAGCAAAAAAAAGACCAAATTTGAGAATGAGAGGAATAGAAGAAGGAGAAGAATACCAGCTCAAAGGCACAGATAATATTTTTAATAAAATCATAGAAGAAAACTTTCCTAACCTGAAGAAGGAAATGCCTATAATAAAGATACAAGAAGCTTACAGAACAACAAATAGATATGAACCCCCAAAAAAGTCAGAGTGCCACATTATAATCAAGCCACAAAACATACAGAACAAAGAAAAAATTTTAAGAGCTGCTAAAAAAGGGCCAACTTATATATAAAGGCAGACACATCAGAATAACACCTGACTTCAATGGAAACAATGAAAGCTAGAAGGGCTTGGTTAGAAGTTACACAGATGCTAAAAGAGAATGGCTGCCAAACTAGAATACTATACCCTGCAAAATTATCAATCACCATAGATGGAGTAAACAAGATATTTCATGACATAGTCACATTGAAAAAATATCTATCTACCAATCCAACACTATGCAGAGTATTAGAGGGAAAACTCCAACCTAAGGACCTCAGATGCACCCATGAAACCAAAAACAATCAAAAATTCCACAAAAGAATACTCCAGAGAAAAGAAATACAAACAAGTAACCACGAAAAATGGCAGAAAATATCAATCTATGGTCACTAATTTCCCTTAATATCAATGGACTCAACTATCCTATAAAATGTCACACACACTAACAAGATATATACAACAGAAGCCATCTTTCTGTTGCCTACAAGAAAGACACCTAAACCACAAAGACAGACACAGGCTTAGAATTAAGGGTTGGGAAAAGGTTTTCCAGTCAAATGGTCCTAAGGAACAAGCAGGGGTTGCAATCCTAATATCTAACAAAGTAGACTGTAAGCTAAAAGCAATTAAAAGGGACCAAGATGATTACTATTTATTCATCACAGGAAAAATTGGTTAAGAGGAGATTTCAATCCTGAATATATATGCCCCTAATATAAGGGAACCTACTTATGTAAAAGAAACACTGCTAAAGCTCCTATCCTAAATCAATTCTTGCAACCTAATAGTGGGAGACTGCAATCACCCACTTTCAAACCTAGAGAATTCTACCAGACAGAGAGTCAACAGAGAAATAAGAGTCTAAAAGAGGTTACAATGCAAATGGATTTAATAGAAATCTACAGAGGTTCCACACAAATGCAAAGGAATATACATATTTCTCAGCTCCTCATGGAACTTTCTCTAAAATTGACCACATAATTGGTCATAAAGCAAATATCAACATAAACAAAATGAATGAAAATAATCCCTTGTAACATATGAGACCACCAGGGCCTAAAGTTAAAGTTCAACAACATCAAAAATCAAAGAAAGTCTACCAACTCATGGAAACTAAACATCTCTCAGCTAAACCATCTCTGAGTCAAGGAAGAAATAAAGAAAGAAATCAAAGTCATCCTAGAATTTAATCAAAATGTATCCACAACAAATCCAAACTTGTGGGACACAATGAAAGCAGTCTTAAGATGAAAATTCCTAGTGCTACATGCCTACAGGAAAAACCTAGAGAAATCCCACACTAGAGACCTAACAGCTTAGATGAAAGCCTTAGAACAATTAGAAGCAAACTCACCTAGAAGGAGTAGATGGCAGGAAATAATCAAACTTAGAGCTGAAATCAATACAATTGAAACAAAAAGAACAATAAAAAGAATCAATGAATCTAAGAGTTGGTTCTTTGAGAATATTAACAAGATAGATAAGCCCTTAGCCAAAATAATTAAAAAACAGAGAGAGTTTTCAAATCAAGTAAATCAGAAATGAAGACCTCCAGGAAATCGAGAGAATAATCAGATCATATTTTGAAAATCTGTATTTCACAAAAATGGAAAACCTCAATGAAATGAACAGCTTTCTGGACAGGTGCCACCTACCAAAATTAAATGAAGATTAGATTAATTACCTAAACAGGCCTAAAACCCTTAAGGAAATTGAGGCTGTCAAAACTTCCCCCAAAATATAAGCCTTTGTCCAGATATTTTCAGCACCAAATTTTTCAGACATTCAAAGAAGAATTGCTACCGTTACTCCTCAAACTATTGCACACAGTAGAAACTGAAGGAATATTGCCAAATTCCTTTTATGAGGCCACAATTACCCTAACACCCAAGACACTCAAAGACAGAACAAAGAAGAAGAATTACAGACCAATTTCCCTCATGAATATTGACACTAAAATTCTCAACAAAATTTTGGGAAACCGTATATACAATGTACAAAAAATATCATCCACCACGACCAAGTAGGCTTTATCCCAGATATGCAGGGCTGGTTTAACATATGAAAAACTGTAAATGTTATCCATCATATAAACAAACTAAAGGAACAAAACCACATGATCAGATCCTTAGATGCTGAAAAAGCCTTTGACAAAATCCAACACTCCTTTATGATTGAAGCCCTGGAGAGATCAGGAATACAGGGAGAATACCTAAAGATATTAAAGGCGATTAACAAGAAGCCCACAGCCAGTATCACACATAACGGAGAAAAACTCAAAGCAATCCCACTAAAAACAGGAACTAGACTAGGATGTCCTCTCTCCCTTACCTATTCAATATAGTTATCAAAGTTTTACCTAAACCAATAAGAAGGGCCAGGAAGGCCTGAATGAGCCCTGATATGTGTTATATACATAGGATGTGTTCTATTTCTGATGATATCCTGTAGCTGTACAAACAAAAAGGTTAATTCTGTATCATCACGAATGAAGTCAGCAGTTTCAATATGAAATACAACTCCTTCTGCATAATGAGAGTCGGTTATCAGGTTAAGGGGTCCAGGAAAATCCAATAACACCATAATAATGGCATACAGTTCTGCCTTCTGAACAGAATCATAAGGACTCTGTGTCACCTTACTGAAGTTGTCTGATTTATAACCAGCCTTTCCTGTTTTATTTGCATCAGTAAAAAATGTAGGGGCTCCAGAAATAGGTTTATCTTGCACCACACGGGGGAAAATCCAATTAGTCTTCTTTATAAATTGAATCCTTTTGCTTCGGGGATATTTATTATTAATCTCCCCCAGAAACCCACTACAGGCCTTTTGCCAAGGTTCATTGTCTGCCCATAATCGATCAATTTCCTCATTGGTCAAAGGTACAACAATTTCTGCCAGATCCTTTCCAGTGAGTTGTCGAAGCCTGAATTTTCTTTTGAAAATCAAATCTGAAATATTTTCAATGTATGTTTTTAGTTTCTTACTTGGTCTATGTGGCAGAAATATCCATTCTAGTATAATATTTTCCCTTTGCATTATGACTCCTGTAGGGGAATATTCAGAATGCAAAATAACCAGGATGCAGTCGAGGTCTGGGTCTATACGGTTAACATGTGCTTCTTGTAATCTCCTTTCTACCAATGCTAATTCTTTCTCAGCTTCAGCAGAGAATTCCCTGGGACTATTCAGATCCTTATTTCCATCCAGAGTTTTGAATAAATGAACCAGTTCATAGTTTTTAGTACCAATAACCGGACGTATGTGGGCTATATCCCCCAATAGCTTCTGGAAATCATTAAGTGTCTTTAATCTATCCCTTTTAAGTTGTACCTTCTGAGGTCTAATTGTTTGCAAGCCTATTTTATATCCCAAATAATTGATAGAATCCCCTCTTTGTATCTTTTCAGGGGCAATGTGAAGTGACCAATCAGGCAACACATTCTTCAATTCCTCAAACAGTCTTTCTAAGG
Source organism: Sigmodon hispidus (assembly GCA_004025045.1). NCBI lineage: Eukaryota > Metazoa > Chordata > Mammalia > Rodentia > Cricetidae > Sigmodon > Sigmodon hispidus. Next base: position 1,613 of record PVIH01026490.1, on the reverse strand, counting down.
TGTTTACGTCTGGGTCCGCTAACAATATATCATCCATATAATGGTAAATGATAGATTGTGGAAATTGTTTGCATATCACTTCCAATGGCTGTCAGACAAAATACTGGCACAGGGTAGGGCTATTCAACATTCCTTGTGGGAAGACCCTCCATTGGTACCTTTTTACCGGGTATGAATTATTGAAATTAGGTACATTGAAAGCGAACTTTTCCCTGTCTTGTTCCTGTAGAGGTATTGTAAAAAAAACAGTCCTTCAGATCAATAACTATTATAGGCCATCCTTTAGGTAGCAAAGAAGGTAAAGGTATACCAGATTGTAGGGTGCCCATGGGTTGAATCACTTTATTAATTGCTCTTAAATCTGTCACCATTCTCCATTTCCCAGACTTCTTCTTGACCACAAATACAGGGGAATTCCATGGGCTGGTCGATTCTTCAATATGTTGAGCTTGTAATTGTTCCTGCACCAATTCTTCTAGGGCTAGCAGTTTCTCCTCTGTCAAAGGCCATTGTTGAACCCAAATAGGTTTATCCGTCAACCATTTCAAAGGCAGGGCTGTTAGTGTCTTCGGGGTGCTTGCAGTTTTAAGACTGCGTCTTTGTGCAACCTGAATGGATGACGGCTGCTTTACATAGCCTCTTGAGGTATCACCTTCAAGGCCACGATTAGTTCTTTGGCTAGTATGTAGGCCTGGAGGAATCTTAATTTGAGTGTTCCATTGTCGTAGGAGATCGCGACCCCATAAGTTCACTGCTATGTCAGCCATGTATGGCTTCAATCTCCCTCTCTGTCCTTCTGGTCCTATACATTCTAGCCATCTCACACTCTGTTTTACCTGAGACAATGTCCCAATACCTAAAAATTGAACATCTACCTCCTTCAGAGGCCACCTGGGGTGCCAGGCCTGCTGAGTTATGATTGAAACATCAGCCCCCGTGTTGAATAAGCCCTGCATAAAAATATTGTCTATCCTTATTGTCAACTTTGGTCTTTGTTCATTTATGGAGGTCTGCCAAAATTCACGTTTTATTGGTTTGCTGGATACCATCGACTTCTCTTGTAAGGGCAATCTATTGTCTATGGATACATGATCTACTGTTTCAGGCTTGGAATTTGTTACTCATCCTGAGGACATTGCTCTTCCACTGTGACTGGATATGACTGAACCCTTTTTGGCTTGGAGGTCTGATTCTTGTGGGCTTCCCGGGGGAAGCCCCAAGATACGTTTCCCAATGGTAAAAGCTTGCCATTCTTGTCTCTTATAGATCTACATTTATTCGTCCAATGTCTGCCTTTGTTACATCTCCTACATAGTCCAGGAGGTAGTGGCTTTCTGTTCAAGTCACTCCTGTGATTGGAAAAGTTCCCATGTATGCTTTGTCTACAATTTCTCTTTATATGGCCTGGCTTACAACAATTGAAGCAAATAATGCCTTGATTTCTCATCTTAGCATTAGCAATGGCTTGACCTACCCAATTCTCTTCATCAGGGTGTAGATAGTCAGCATTAAGTGCATATTGAATCCATTCGTCTATGGGTGCACCCCTGATCTTTAATGGCATGATCAATTTTTTACATGTCATATTAGCATTATCGAAGGCCAAAGAGAGT
>PVIH01026489.1:0-18679 GCA_004025045.1 Sigmodon hispidus | reverse complement strand
TGGCTGAACAAGCTTACAATCCCACCAACAATGGAGGAGTGTTCCCTTTGCTCCGCATCCTCTCCAGCATAGGCTGTCATCTGTGCCTTTTATCTTAGCCAATCTAACAGGTGTTAGGTGGTATCTCAAAGTTGTTTTGATTTGCATTTCTCTGATGGCTAAAGATGAAGAACACTTTTTCAGGTGCCTTTCAGCCATTAGTAGTTCCTCTGCTGAGAATTCCCTTTTTAGATTTGAACCCCATTTTTTGATAGGGTTATTCAAGGTTTTGGGATCTAAATTCTTGAGCTCTTTATTCATCATATTCTCAGAGACTTTTAAAGATTAAAATTATGAAGAGGTTTGCAAATTGAGACAATAGAACAATTAGAAAGTACAGAAAGAACCAGGATCAATCCCAAGCAGAGTCAGAGGTAAGCAGATTCCAACACCTGGACCACCCATCCAGAGAATTCCTCTCCAGAACTGGAGTCAATACCTAGAGTCTTGTCTCAGACTCTCCCTAGCAGACAGTAGCTAGGCTCTGGCTGTGAGGGGCTCTTGCAGCAACCCCTAAAAAAAAGGGACCTTCCACAGGCAAGCCCTTCCTCCAGGATGAACTACATCATCAGAGAAGGACAGAGAAAACTGAAATTCAGACTCCTGACCAGAGCAGAGTCAGAGATATAGCAGATTCCTGCTCAGGGGAGACAGAAGACACATAAGCCCTCTTATAGCAACTGGCTAGGAGCTGACTAATAATGAACCACTAAAGCCATGAACAGACACCAGTGCAAAAATACATATAAACAATATAAGGAACACCAAGGCAACACTAGAAGAAACTGGTAGTTCTAAAACTACTAGACCTGAACAGAGCAATGAAGAGGAAAGAAAAGGAAACAACAGCAAAAATACCTTTATGAAGATTATTGAAGCCTTCAAAGGATGCAAAAATTTCCCTTACAGAACTAGAAGAAAATTCGAACAAAAATTGAAAGGGATGAACAAATCCTTGAAAGAAAACCAAGAATAAGAAAACCAAAAAAAGAAAAAAAAATTCTAGGAATTAAAAACTGAAATAGAAGCAAAAAAATGCACAAAATCCTCATAGAAAATTTGAAGAAAAGAGCTAGAACTACAGATACAAGCATAACCAACAGACTTCAAGAGATGGAAGAGAGAATCTCTGGAGTAGAAGATTCAGTAGTGGAAATAGACACATAAGTTAAAGAAAACACTAAAACCAAAAAAAGCTGTAACACAAAATGTTCAGGAAATTTGGGATATTATAAAAAGACCTAACCTGAGAATAATAGGAAAAGAAGAAGAACAATTCTAGATCAAAGGCACAGATAATGTATTCAATAAAATCATAGAAGAAAAATTTCCAACTTAAAGAAGGAAATGCCTATAAAGTTACCAGAATCTTACAGAATTTCAAATAGATATGACCCACAGAAAAAGTTCGATAACTACATAATAACCAAAACACAAAATATACAGAACAAAGAAAAATTTTAAGATTTGGAAAAGGAAAAGGTCAACTTACCTATAAAGGCGGACACATCAGAATAACACCTGACTACACAATAGAAATGATGAAAGCAAGAAGATCTTGGCTAGAGGTTATACAGACACTTAAAGAGCATGGCTGACAACCTAGAATGCTATACTCAGCAAAACTATCAATCACCATAGATAGAGTAAACAAGGTATTCCATGAAAAAGTCAAACTGATACAATACCTATCTACAAATCTGGCCCTTAAGAAAGCATTAGAGAAAAAAACTCCAAAATAAATATCCCAGATACACATATGAAACCACAAAAAATTAATAATCCCACAGAAGAAAATCCCAGAGAAAGGAAATACATACAAGCTACCACCAAAAGTAGCAGGAAATATCAATCAGTGGTCACTAACACCCCTTGATATCAGTGGACTGAATTCACCTATAAAAAGATCAAACTGACAAGATGGATACAAAAACAGAAGCCATCCTTCTCCTACATACAAGAAACACACCTCAACCCCAAGGACAGACACAGGTTCAGAGTAAATAGTTGGGAAAAGATTCTTCAATCAAATAGCCCTAAGAAAACAGCTGATGTTGCCATCCTAATATCTAACAAAGTAGACTTTAAACTAAAATCACCAAGATGGACACTACCTATTCATCTCAGGGAAAATTGATCAAGATAAGATTTTGATCCTGAATATTTATGTCCCTAATATAAGAGCACCTATCCATGTGAAAGAAACTCTACTAAACTCAAATCCCACATCAACTCTCACACTCTAATAGAGGGAGACATCAATACTCCACTTTCACCCTTGGATAGGTCAACCAGACAGAGACTCAACAGAGAAATAAGAAGTCTAACAGAGGTTATGATGCAAATGAATTTAATACATATTTACAGAAGCTTCCACACAAACAGAAAAAAATATACATAATTCTCAGTGCCACATGGAACTTTTATAAAACTGACCACATAATTGGTCATAAAGCAAATATCAACAGATACAAAAAAATGAAAATAATCTCTTGTAACATATCAGACCACCAGGGCCTAAAGTTTCAGAGTTCAACAATATCAAAAATCACAGAAGCCTACCAAATCATGGAAACTAAATATCACTCAGCTGAACCACCTCTGGATCAAAAAAGAAACTAAGAAAGAATTAAAAGTCTTCCTAGAATTAAACAGAAATGAATTCACAATGTACCTAAGCTTGTGAGACATAATGAAAGCAGTCTTATGAGGAAAATTCATAGCACTAGATGCCTATATGAAAAACCTAGAGAAATCCCAAACTAGAAAACTAACAGGACAGCTGAAAGCCTTAGAACATTTAGAAGCATATTCACCTAGAAGGAATAGACAGCAGGAAATAATCAAACTTAAAGATGAAATCAAAAAAAATTGAAACAAAAAGAACAATACAAAGAATCAATGAATCAGAGAGTTAGTTCTTTGAGAAAGTCAACAAGATAGATAAACCCTTATCCAAACTAACCAAAAAGAAGAGGGAGATTATCCAAATCAACAAAATCAGAAATGAGAAGGGGGACATAACAACAGTCCCCAGGAAATCCAGAGGATTATCAAGTTCACACTTTGAAAATTTATACTCCACAAAAATGGAAAACATAGAAGAAATAGAAAGCTTTATGGACAGGTATAATTTACCAAAATTAAATGAATACAAGATTAAATACCTAAACAAAACTATAACCTTAAAGTAAATTGATGCTGTCATTAAAAAGCTCCCAAGTAAAAAAAAAAAAAAAAAAAAAAACCAGGCCCAGTTGGTTTCAGTGCAGAATTCTACCAGACACTCAAGGAAGAATTACTGCCATTACTCCTCAAACTGTTTCAACAGTAGAAACTGAAGGAATATTGCCAAATTCTTTCTATGAGGCCACAATTACCCTGATACTCAAGCCACTCAAAGACACAAGAAAGAAAGAGAATTACAAACCAGTTTCCTTCATGAATATTGGTGCTAAAATTCTCAAAAATTTTTTTGGCAAATCATATACAACAATACATAAAAAAAAAATCATCCACCATGATCAAGTAGGCTTTATCTGAGAAATGCAGAGATTGTTCAACATACAAAAAACCATAAATGTCATCCTTCATATAAAATAATGAAGGAAAAAAAACACTTGATCATATCCTTAGATGATGAAAAAGGCTTTGACAAAATTAACACTCCTTTATGGTAAAAGTTCTGGAGAAATCAGGAATACAGAGAAGTTATCTAAATATAATAAAGGCAATTTACAAGAAGCCAACATCAAACTTAATGGAGAAAAACAGAGCAATCACGCTGTAATCAGGCACTAGACAAGGACATCCTCTCTCCCCTTATCCATTCAATATAGTTGTCAAAGTTTTAGCTAAAGCAATAAGAGAACAAAGAGAGATTAAGGGGATACAAACTGGAAAAGAAAAGTGAAACTATCTCTATTGGCAGATTATATGATTGTATACATAAGTGATCCACAAAATTGTACCAGAGAACTTCTATGACTGATAAACACCTTAAGAAATAGAGCAGGATACAAGATTAACTCAAAGAAATCAGTAGCCCTCCTATACACTAAAGATAAAAAGGATGAAAAAGAAATAAGGGAAACATCACCCTTTATAATAGCTGCAAATAGCATTAAATACCTTGGAGTAACTATAACCAAAGAAATAACAGATCTATTTGACAAAAATTTTAAATCACTGAAGAAAGAAATTAAAGAGGATATCAGAAAATGGAAAGCTTTCTCATGTTACTGCATAGGTAGGATCAACATAGTAAAAATAGCAATTCTACCAAAAGCAATCTACAGATTCGATGCACTGCCCATCAAAATCCCAACACAATATTTTACAGACCTTCAAAGAACAATCCTCAAGTTCATTTGGAATAACTGCAAAGCCAGTATTGCCAAAACGATTTTGCTCAACAAAAGAACCTCTGGAGGCATTACCATACTGACTTCAAGTTACACTGTAAAACTACAGTCATAAAAAGAGCCTTGTACTGGCATTAAAAACAGACTTGTGGAAGAAAGAAATCAAATTGAGGATACAGGCATTAACCTAAAAACCTACAAACACCTGATCTTTGGCAAAGTGGCCAAAGTATTCAATAGAAAAATGATTGTATCTTTAATATATTGTGTTGGCATAGCTGGATGGTTGTGTGTAGAAAAACACAAATAGATCGAAACCTATCACCCAACACAAAACTCAAATCGAAGTAGATCAAAGCCCTTAACATAAACCCAGCTGCACTGGTCTTGATATAAAAGAAATATCCACCAATGAATTGGCAAAAGTGACCACTTCCTAAATATAACACCAATAACACAGACACTAAGAACAACAATCAGTAAGTGGTACCTCCTGAAACTGAAAATCCTCTGTAAAGCTAATGACACAGTCAATAGGATAAAATGACAGCCTACAGAATGGGAAAAGATTTTATGAACCCTACAAGTGACAGAAGACTGTTCTCTAAGATATATAGAGAACTCATGAAACTAGAGCAAAGAACTTTGAATAGTCCAATCAAAAAATGAGGTTCAGAACTAAAAAGGAAATTTTCAGCAGAAGACTTACAAATGGCTGAAAGGAACTTGAAACAGTGCTCAACATCATTAGCCATCAGAGAAAGGCAAATTAAAACAACTTTGAGATACCACCTTACACTTGCCAGATTGGCTAAGATAAAAGACACAGAAAACAGCCTATACTGGAAATGTTGGGGAGCAAGGGAAACACTCCTCCATTATTGGTGGGGGTGTAAGCTTGTTCAGCCTCTCTGCAATGCACAATGGCAATTTCTCAGAAAATTGGAAAGTCATCTCCCCAAGGATCCAGTAATACCATTACTGGGCATAAACCCTAAAGATGCACATTTGCACTCCAAAGGCATTAGCTCAACCAAGTTCATAGCAGCATTATTCTAATAGCAAGAACCTGGACATAACCTAGATGCCCCTCAACTGAAGAATGGATTAACAAACTGTGGTACATCTACATAATGAGTACTACTCAGCAATAAGAAAAAAAAATGATATCCTAAAATTTGCAGGCAATTGGATGGTTTTGGAGAATGTCCTCCTGATCAAGGTATCACAAACCCAGAAAGATAAACATTGGATGTACTCACTCATTAGTGGACTCTAAACAAAAAAGCAAAAAGCAAAGCATGTCCAAGCTGGAAAACACAAACAATGAACAGCTTGGGATATGATACACCTGGGACCAGCACCTTGGATCCCTCACCCTCCAGAGGAACACCTGATCCAGTCTTGATGTTGGGGTGAGAAAACTGCCAGAAGTCAATGCTGAACTAAGCCAAATAGGGACCTTGGGACCTCCTGCATTTCTGAGGAAGACATAAAGAGAATTGGAGAAGAGAGAGTGCCTGAAAGTGGTGGGAGGAGGAAGTGAGTTTGAACAAGGTTATACCCAGATAAAAAATATGACTTTAGTCATAATAAAAAAGTTAAAAAAGAATAAATTGTATATGTGGATTTGAATATTTTGACAATATATAAAATGAATTAGTCAGTAAAAAAAAAAATAGTACAGAAAATGTAAAAAAAAAAATGTCCTAATCATATGATGATTGCTTAGAGAGAGTTAGTGTGTTTCTCTAAAACAAGTCAAGGTAGTGAATTTGAGCAGGTTCCAGGAAACAGAAAGTGAAAAATAGAAACTTAGCTCTTAGAATAAATAGAATAATACAAGAAACTGACTCCTTCCTTGAAAATGAAATAAGGCGGGGGTGTGTCATGTCCCCTTTATTAATGTGTCCCTTGATAGGAGACTCTCTTTGTGTAAATAACAGGTACATAGCTATGACTTATAAAACATTAGTAAGGGCATGTTCCATATTATGCTCCCTTATCTTTGTATAACTGTCATATAAAACCCCTTTTTCATATGTTTCCTTTCATGCATCTTGAAATAGAGGTATCATTTCTGAGACAGAAGTTTTCTTGTTGGCTTCTTAGTGCTAGATGGTATCAGAGGTTATGCACTACACAATTATTTACAAAATGCTACTCTGGGAGTGTTAAGATCAATTGAAGTGATTAATGAATCTTCCCTTCCCCTTCTTATTTCACTACACCTGTAATCTCCATTAACAAAAACTCTTTAAAGTCTATTTGATTATGTTGGTCTGTGTTATTATGTTGCTATTGGTCAGTTATATTAGTTCATCCCAAGTATCCTTCATCCATCTGGATAAAAATAATCTGTTTCCCTTCTTTTGTCCAAATAATGTGCCCTGGTGGATAAAATCAATCCTTCTCCTGTCAAAACAATATCAGGGTGTTTCATATGTTAAGGGTACCTTTTATTTCTGCTGTCAAAATGCATTTATGTTTTATATACACAGGTTGAACATAAGACAATAAAACTGTTAGCCATAGGACAATCATAGGGTAGATTCCAACAGCAAGAAAACAATGTGTAAAGTCATATAAGACAGTCAAACTTACAAAGTTTGATTTTTAATGGTTCTTTCTTTTTTAATTTTTCTCTTTTTTCTTTTTTATTATTATGAATAAAGAAGTCACATTTTCCATCCTTGTATATCCTTATTCAAGGTCCCTTCCCCCTCCCACCACATCAGGTCATTCTTTCTTCTCCACATCTACCCATTCCCCGCCCCCCCAGCATGGGCAGTATGTCCCAGGGCTCAAGGTCCCAATATTTCTCAGTTCAGCCTCCACTCCTGGCAAATCCAGTTTTCTCCCCACAACATCGAGGTGTTCCTCTAGGGGGACTAGAATCCCAGGTGTGAGTCCAAGGTGTTTCAGATCCCTAGCTGTTCAGTGGTTGTGGTTTGCAGCTTGGGCATGCTTTGCTTTTTGCTTTTTTGTTCAGAGTCCACTAATGAGTGAGTACATCCCCTGTTTTTCTTTCTGGGTTTGTGATACTCCACTCAGGAGGATATTCTCCAAATCCATCCATTTGCCTGCAAATTTTAGGATATCATTTTTTATTTCTGAGTACTATACCATTGTGAAGATGTACCACAGTTTGTTAATCCATCCTTCAATTGAGAGGCATCTAGGTAGTTTCCAAGTTCTTGCTATTAGAATAATGCTGCTATGAATATAGTTGAGCTAATGCCTTTAGAGTGCCACTGTGCCTCTTCAGGGTATACACTCAGAAGTGGTATTGCTGGGTCCTTGGGGAGATTGATTCCCAGTTTTCTGAGGAAACCAAGATACTGCATTCCAAAGGGGCTGAAAAGTTTACACTCCCACCAACAATGGAGGAGTGTTTCCCTTTCTCTGCATCCTCTTCAGCATAGTATGTCATCTGTGTCTTTTATCTTAGCCAATCTGGCAGGTGTAAGTTGGTATCTGAAAGTTGTTTTTATTTGCATTTCTCTGATGGCTATAGATGATGAGCCCTTTTTCAAGTGCCTTTCAGCCATTTGTAAGTCTTCTGCAAAGAATTCCCTTTTTAGTTCTGAACCCCGTTTTTTGATTGGGTTATTCAAGGTTTTGGGCTCTAGATTCTTGAGTTCTTTATATATCTTAGAGATCAGTCCTCTATCACTTGTAGGTTTGGTGAAAATCTTTTCCCATTCTGTAGGCTGTCATTTTGTCCTATTGACAGTGTCCTTGGTTTTACAGAAGCTTCTCAATTTCAGGAGATCCCACGTATTGATTTTTGATTTTAGTGTCTGTGCCACTGGTGTTATATTTAGGAAGCGGTCGCCTGTGCCAATTCCTAGAAGTGTATTTCCCACCTCCTTTTCTATCAAGTTCAGAGTGGCTGGGTTTATGTTGAGGTCTTTGATCCACTTGGATTTGAGTTTTGTGCAGGCTGACAGGCATGGATCTATTTGTGTTTTTCTACACACTACCATCCAGCTATGCCAACCTCATTTGTTAAATAAACTATCTTTTTTCCATTGATTATTTTGGACCTATTTGTTTTAGATCAGGTGTTCATAGGTTTTTGGGCTAATATCTGGATCCTCAATTCTATTCCATTAAATCACAAGTTACTTTTTATGCCACTGTCAGGCTGTAGCTCTATAGTATAACTTGAAGTCGGGGATGGTGATGACTCCAGAGGTTCTTTTGTTGAGCAAAATTATTTTGACATTTCCGCCTTTCCCATTATTCCAAATGAATATTGTACATTCAAGGTACAAAAAGTATGGTGTTGGGATTTTGATGGGCAGTGCATTGAATCTGTAGATTGCTTTTGGTAGAAATATCATTTTTACTATGTTGATCCTACCTATCTGGAAACATGGGAGAGCTTTATATTTTCTGATATCCTCTTCAATTTCTTTCTTCAGTGATTTAAAATTTTTGTCAAATAGATCTGTTACTTGTTTGTTTATAGTTACTCCAAGGTATTTAATGCTATTTGCAGTTATTAGAAAGGGTGATGCTTCCCTTATTTCTTTTTCATCCCTTTTATCTTTAGTGTACAGAAGGGCTACTGATTTTTTTGAGTTAATCTTGTATCCTGCTACATTGCTGAAGGTGTATGTATAATTATGAAGCAGATTACTATTCATCTGTGATAACTAAACTTGTAGTCATATTAGTTAGATTTTTAGGTATACAAAGATATATTTCAATTAGATAGGCAATCCTCAAACATTTCAAAGACCTACAGAATATCCAATTAAAATATTTTAAGAACTTATAATTTTTCTGGACAGTGAGACAGGTCTGCTCCTGGCAGCACCAATGTACTTCAAGAGAGTGATGGGCATTGAAGAATGTCCATATGAATTGACTTTGTTTGTGGCAACAGTTAGCTAGTCAACAAAAAACTGTTCTTGTATTGACTGCTTAAGAGTATGTTATACAAACTGAATATTCAGGAGCCATAGGAAAGTGACCTCTATACTTTGGCAGAATAATCTGAAATTGTCCCTCAGGTTCTTGCTTTATAGAGAAAACTGTGGTGATATGTTACATATTCAATAAAACTTGGAATATCAAGAGATCAATCCACAGTCAAACTAGGCAGAGGTAGCTCTGGGAGTTCCAGGGATAACATAGCTGTGGTAATTCACATAGGTCTGGGAGTTCTGGATCTCCAGGTGTTCTAGATCTCTGTCAGTACTATGCTAAACACCTGAGATTCAATGGCACATACCTTTAATCCCAGCATGGGGAAAGCCAGGAGTGGTGATCTATCCCTTCCCTTCAATCCCATACCTCCAGAGAGAGAAAGAGAGATCTTTTTGTGTTTCTGTGAGTTGAAGATTGATTACCAAATACAGTAGCTCACACCTTTAATTTTAACCTGGATGAGTTAAAGCTGAGCAAAGAGGCTATTTAAGGCAGACTTCAGAAAACAGCAGCAACTAGAAGAAACCAAAAGTGAAGCTGAGAAAGCTGGACAATAACTGAGTTAGATTTGACTGTGATGTCTTCTCTTTCTGATATTTCAGCCTTTCCCCAATATCTGGCTCTGAATTTCTTTCATTACAATCAGAATTCATGTAACACTTAGCATCCAACTTTGGGGCATGAATTCTCCCCCCACCTGCCCAGCAAAAAGCTGTTTGCTAGCCAGAGCATAATATGGCCAGAGGAGTAATTACCTGCTGGCTAGACTTTTTGTTATGAGTTAGAGAACACAAAAATATTCAAATCCACAAAGTGGAATATAAAAAACCAATTTCAGATATCATCTAAGATTACACAAAAACAGCCTAAGCTTAACAGACAACCAAAATTAATATACCCAGTAACCTTTTAAAAAATCTCAAAAATGATAAAAATAGTACAGAATGTAGTTGGGCTCTGTTGGAAATGTTAGAATTAAGAAGAGTCAAAGAAGTGATTGTGACATATAGGATGCATTCACCATTTGTAAAACAAATGTTAAATTTCTGGTGCTTAGGAATCCAGGTCACCTCTAAAGACTGGATAGATATGGTTACTGCTGTTTTGGAAGCTGGGCTACTTTTACAGTGAGAAACATGGTGGAAGAAGGAGAATAAAACAATGAAGCAGAGCCAGAGGCATAGAAGTCTCCCAAAATCAACTTCTTGGGGAAAGAGATTATGATGATATTGAAAGGCAACCCTTATACAATGAACATACTCTGGATTTATGCAGCATGGCAGCACTAAATGATTGGGTCCAGATTAAATAAATAGAAAAGAAAACTGAGTCTTTCACAAAAATAATTCAAAGCCCAAAAGAAACTTTTCTAGACTTTTTCCAGAGATTTTCTGTGGTGATAAATAGAATGGTAACTGGATTAGGAAGTAAGGAAAATAATAATTGAATGGCTGGCTTTTTAGAATGGTAATACACAATGTAAAATCTAATAAGACTGTTAAAAGCAAGGTCAGTATCCTTGGAGGGTTAAATTTCTGAGACAATTAGTATAAAGTATTGTGAAGGTGATGACATCTGGGTAGGGGTTAGGGTTCATATTTTGTGACAGTTTAGCTTATTTGTTTTTAAAGATTATTTTGTGCTGCTTCTTTTGTTTGCAGTTAAGTTATTCAAGTATTTTGGATGCTGACCTCTTATAAGATAGATGTTCTAAAAATATTTGATCTATTATGTAGAACTTTTTAAACCTTATGTTCATTTTTTATCTTTGCAGAAGTCTTTTATCTTAGCACATCTTCCATGTTTACATTTTTTGACTGGACAGATAAGCTTCTGAGGTGATCTCTAAGATATCATTGTATATAAAAATTTTAGGAAATTTTAATCTTTTCCTCTAAGATTTTATGATTTTATATAAGATACTTGGATTTTAATCCACTTTGAATTGACTTGGTAAAATACTAAAAGTTCACTGGGCATGCCATGCACATCTTTAATAGCGCAAATATGTATTCTAGTTCACTTTTTTGTTGCTGTGATAAACATCATGGCTAAAAGCAACCTGAGGACTAAAGAATTTATTTTATCTTATCTTACACTTCCTGTTTAAAATCAGTAACAGGGGGATTTCAGGGCAGGAACTTTTAAAGAAACCTTAGAGGAATGATGATTATTTCTAAAATTTTATGTTAATGTAATAATATAAGATACAGTACAATTTTAAATGTCCCCAAACTCTAAGAAATCTTAATTCTTTAAAAGTTTAATGTCTCCTTAAAACTCAAAGTCTCTTTCTCTAAAAATAATAAATGCATCAAAATTCAATTGCCTATTTTTTTATTTCAGAAGTATTAATCAGAACAAAGTCACAGTCAAATAAAATAAACCCCCAAACTGAGCTATGATAACAGCTCACTGTTCAACAGCTAGAATTTACTAATGACCTGTGCTCCAAAATGTGTAAGAAATTTTATTCCTCTGGCTCTACCACCTACAATATGTGCTCATAAGTTCATAGACATATGCTATTGTCTTTGCGGGTTGTTAAATAGACCTGACACCTCCAATACCCTGGTATCTCCATTGTTTCTGAGACAATATTTCCAACAATGATGTCCACTGGCCTTTTTTCTGGGCTCTCACCCTGCCACAGGATACCAGGTTTTTTTGTTTCTCTTTATGGTCTCAGTTTCTCTCCATAATCCCTTTAGCCCTAAAGCTGTTATGCTGCTAAAACAAATACCATGTGGAGAATTTTATAGGTTTAGCTGACAGCTTGAATTAAAGCATGGTTTCTGCTAACCAGAGCTTCTGTGCACTGACCCTGAGGAATACACCCAAAGTGGTTATATCTTAATTGTGTTATCTCTTATTAATTATTGCTGATTCCTTAACCACCAAAGTGGAAGAAAGAAGAGCTCTGTGAGTTCATGGCCAGCCTGGCATGCCATGGCTACACACTGAACCCTTTTCTGAAACAAGTAAACAATTATAATTTGTTTAAGATCAAGGTACTTTTGTTCTGATGAAGCTTCTTAGGTGGTATCAAGTGTACATTGTTTTACTGTTATATAACTGATCCAAAATAGAATAAAGTAACAAAAATTCTGTTAATTATTACATGATTTTGTTATATTGATTTTTTGACTGAAAAAAATCTCAGAATTGCAGGATCAAAATTGTTTTAAATATAATATTTAGACACATACAAAAATACTGCTTTTAAGACAATGTTTATGCTAGCTTTTCTGAATTAAAGACCATATTCGTACTACATATATGAAGACAGATTAGTGAACCACACTTATAAAAAGTTCACACTTGAATGTCTCTGTTTATAACAAAGCAAACAGTATTTGAACACTGGAAAAATAATCTTTGTATATAAATATTTAGCATGTATGCAACCTTACAACACTAAAAATGTTAATGAAATATAAGTCATTGTTTTGGAACACTATTTAATTTATTTAAATTAAAGTCTGCAATGCTAACATTTTGAACAGTTAAATAGTTATGAACATGGATTAGAATGCATTGAAGAACAAACATAAAAATGAGTTTGATCTCAATCAAAATACCATTGTCAGATCTTGATAGAGAGCTTGGAGAAGACAATCTTGGTCTTAGCAAGGAGCAAAGGGGAAAATATATTAAGTAATCTAGCAAGAGAAGCCTGCTATGTGACAGGTGGGAACCTGTAGTCTCAACACTTTGTGGCTGCAGCAGGTGGATAAAAAGTTCATGGACCTAGTGGAATAATGCAATATCCTATCAAAAACAGACAAAAAGAGCACAATAACAGCAATGATAGTAACAGCAACAGAAATAAAGAAAATAAAATAGTAGGTTCATTAAATTGTCATAAATACTCAAAGCAAAATTTAAAGGCAGGTGTTTTTAATCTATTTTACACATAGAAAATGAGATTCAAGAATATTATTAAAGGGTAAAACAGGAACATGCTCATGTGTTCAAGCCATTTTTTACCTTTGTAAAATATTCATCATTTATTGGGCTGAGATATTTGAGTCAAAGACAGAGAATTCATTGTGAATAATCATTTGAGCAAAACCATTAAAAACATAGACTCAATACACAGGACATTTTGAAGGATCTAAGATGGTACAGGGTCCTGATGAGGTAGTTTACTTCTGGAGGGAAGAACACAGATACACACACACACACACACACACACACACACACACACACACATCACTACACCACATATTATTTTAGAAATGTGATTCCTGGTATATCAACATGTCAGTGACAAGAACATGGCTTAGTTGGGGTTTTCCTGTTGCTATGAAGAGATTAACAATCATAGCAACTCTTATTAAGAAAAGTATTTAGTTGGGACTAGATTACAGTTTCTGAGTGTTAGTCCATTACCATCATAGTAGGGCATGGCTGTGTATATGTAAATACAGTGCTGGAAAAGGAGCTGAGACTTCTGCATCTTCATCCACAGGCAGCAGAAAGAGTCTGTGTCCACATTGGGCTTAGCTTGAGCATGAGAGACCTAAAAGCTCACTTCCAGAGTGATACACTTCCTTCAACAAGACAACATCTACTCCAACAGAGCCACAACTCCTAATAGTTCCACTGTTTTTGGGGGAAATTTCTTTCAAATCACCACAGGCTCTGTACCAAAAATAAATTAACAAATTGTAGTCTATGGGTTTTCTAATGAAAAATATAAAGGAGACACAAAGGCAGCCATCAGAAGGTAAAATGTCAAGGGTAGGGTTTCCATGGGAAAAAAATTATGAGGAGGAAATAAGAATGAATTCAATCAAAATATTCCCAATAAAATTCTCAAAGTAATATTAAAAATACTTATTCAAAAAATTATCTTTAAAATTAAAATATGATTATTAAATTTTCTATAGAACTTGAATTTTTAGATCTTTTCCTTTCTTACTGTGTCAATTTTCATGTTTCTTAACCCAAAATTCTTTTATTTTTCCTCTTTTTCAACTGCTGACTCATTCTTCATAAATGCATGACTGATATCCTACTTAGTGAATGTTTCTTTCAGCTTGGTTTACTCTGCATCTACTCTAAACCTATACATAAGTTTTTAGTTAGTTCCACAAATGGGTGCATGTCTCCTCATCTCTGAAGAGGAATTGTGGAATCAAGAAATTTTTGAAGAAGCCACTGTTCAAGCAGGGAAAAGATATTGAAACATCTAAAGAGGAATACGGTTAAAATGCCTGCTTACTTACTTTTTTCACATTTTTTTATTATTAATAAAGTCTCATTTTTTATCCATACATCCCCTTGTTCAAATGCCCTTCCCCTTCCACCCCTACAAGTCACTCTTCTCCCCATCTCCTTATCTCCTCCCCTGCAAGGGAAGGAGGTCCTAAGGTCCCAAAGTGGTTTAGATCAGTATCCACTCCAGGCAAATCCACTTTCCTTATCCCCACATCAAGACTGACTCAAGTGTTCCTCAGGAGGAAATAGACTCCAAAGTGCCAGTTCAAGTTCAAGGTGCTTCAGATCCCAAGCTGTTCAGTGTTTGTGGTTTGCACCTGGACATGCTTTGCTTTTTGTTTAAAGCCCAGTAATGAGTGAATACATCCCCTGCTTATCTTTCTGGGATTGTGAAACCTCACACAGGAGGATATTCTCCATATCTATCTATTTGCCTGCAAATTATAGAATATCATATTTTCTTACTGCTGAGTAGTACTCCATTATGAAGAAGTACCACAGCTTGTTAATCCATTTCTCAGTTGAGGGGCATCTAGGTTGTTTCTAGGGTTTTTTTTTCTCTTTCTTTTTTTTATGAATAAAGTTACATTTTCTATCCGTGTATCACCTTATTCAAGGTCCCTTTCCCCTCTCACCCCCTCCAGTCACTCTCTCTTCTCCACATTCTCAACAAAAACATTACACTTGTGAAGATAAAGATTGTAAGAAGAGCATGGATTTACCTGTCAGTTTAGTATTGTTCATATTTCCCCAGTTTTCTCCCTAATAAACGTAAAATATTCCAAAACTTATGTTAAGAATGAACAAAGTTATCCGCCTAAATTATAATAATGTAACACATACATAAACAATTTGAACATTTTGTTAAAATCGAACTAAAATAACTGATCTTTGCTATAACACCATAGGACTATACCTTAAGATAATGAAAATAATTAAATATGCTATCATACAGGTCAAAGCTTATAATTTATGTAAGTGTACTCTATACACTGAAGTATGAAACTACAATAACAAGAAGAAGCTGTTAACAATGTGTTTAGGCTAACATACATAGGAAATATAGTAACAAGGAAGAACACAGTGTAATGAGTCCATCATGAAATATGAGCTCTCCTGATGACAAGACTCATCACCATGATACTTCTCATGTAAAACAATTCTCAAAGATGCAACTAAAACAATGCATCTTAAGGTAAATAAATCCGAATGATTATCTGGCTATGCCCTGCTGACCACATAAGTACTTAATACAGGATAACTTTCTTTGGCAGGTGTCAGTTATACAGGAGTTGACAGTCAGTGATAGGGAACAAAGAATGGCCCATCTCTTATACTTCACCTTAGAGCCATACGAGAAACATATGAGGGAGATAGAAACAAAGCATATTTGTCTGGAAGGCAAGTAACAATATCTGCAGTCATTGGAAATGGACATAATCTACCTATGTAAACTTATAAGGGAATTTGTCCCAAGACTCCAGAATGTAAATATTGTGGCAGCAAGCATAGGATCTGTAATGTGAGACTACATAAAGGACATGACTAAACTAGACTTCAAATAAATTCACAGTAAAATAGCCAGCTGTTACATTGTTTTAAATCACTCAATTTGTGACTCATTGGGTATAGAATAAGTAGAAAGTTATATATGAAAACACTGGGCTTAAATAAGTCTGACCTTCCAATCAGTAAGGTAAGAAATTCTTATCAGTAAAAGTGAGAATCTATACTACAAAAAAATAAATGAAATTGTGTCTTCAGGCTTGTGGCATATATAATTACACTGAGACTGCCTTTATAAGAGAGAGAAAAAAAAGTAAACATCTGGAAGATGCTATAATTTTATTCATCATTCTTTACAATGAGAAGAATGTTACAAAAACACAAAGTTCCTAATCACAAAAGAAACATATGAGTTCTCTGTTCAAGATAAAAGGTCTACTAATAAACCAGGAGCCAAATTTAATGCTATAGATTGAAAGAAAAAAAGTACATGTAATGAAAAAGACAAAGAGCTAATGATAAAGTCTCATAAATCAACAAGAAAAGACAAAATACTGTGTAGAAATAGAGGTAAAAATTTTTAAAGAGAATTTCTACATAAAAATGTCATTCAAGAATCAATTATTGTTTGACATGGTGCTCAGTTTCTGCTGAAATAAGGAAAATGCTAAATCAAATCACATCCAGGTGTCAATATTTACCCCTTGGAAGGGCTCGAGAAATATGTACTGTCAATCCCATGAGTAGAGAAAGAATTTGATTATTGTCTGTTTCCAGGGAGGATGATAATTACAAATCATGCATGAAGACTGGTTAAAAGAACAAAGAATGAGCCCCACTGATAATGCTTATGGCTTTTTGCCATGGTCATGGTTTCACTGGGGAGAGATTTGTTGAACTGTCAGTGTTGTGTTTACTGGGTTTGTGGTTACAGATTTTTCTTTCTGAGGAATTTTAAGTATTTCACTGTTCTGTCCACTTCTCCATAGCCTGGTATTGTTTTATAATTAACCATCAAAAGCAGAAACATTATAGCACATGAACTGTGAAAATATTCCAAAGTCCATTTGTGTTTCTTTACCTCAAAATAAAATTAAAGAATGTAACATCAATTAGAAGCTAACATATGCATTTCTCCTCCAACAAGAAGGCCTTTTGTTATTACAGGCATTTGTAGCCAGCTTTGTTTAAGAGTCAGTTACTAATAAAGAAAGAAATCCAAGGAAGACAGACTGACCTACAACCTGCAGGCTTCTGCTGAGATGTTAAAAAAAGTCAATTAGGGCCCTAGGTTCCTGGATTGGGTTTCAGTTTGGGAAACGAATACTATCTATGATAAAATTTTTTCTTTAGTTTCTGAAGACAGCTATTTGTGGATGACCTAGCTTGCACTGGCCCTCTGTGATACTGTTCAAGATCCATATAATACATTGTTTATAAATAATATAATATAGCCCATTGTCTCATATTTTTTATCCATGTATATCCTTGTTCAAGCTCCCATCTTCTCTAACCCCTTCCAGTCCCTCTCTCTTTTCCACATCTCTTTATCTCCTCCCCAGCAAGGGCAGGGGGTCCCAAGGTCCCAGTGTGGCTTGGTTCAGCATCCACTTTAAGACGATCTACTTTACTCACCCCAGCATCAAGACTGGGCCAGGTGTTCCTCTGAAGGGAGTAGGATCCAAGGTGCCAGTCCAAGGTGTTTCAGATCGCGAGCTGTTAAGTGTTTGTGGTTTTCAGCTTAGACATTGCAAGGACTTTCAAAAGAAACATGTGATTACTTACATTACCAACTGACAAACTAAAAGAGCTTTGGCTGCTGATTATTTATAATTCCTGGATTAGGGACAGTCTTCACTATACAAAGCTGAACAGGAACTCACATTTAGAAGCATTAAAATGGGCTTTCTAAGGCCTGAATATAGAAATGGAACTGTCTTTGTTATTTACCTAGACCCTGAAAAAACTGGCTTATAGCCCCTGACATTGACATGATTCTTCATCACACATTTACAGATTCTTCCTCACAGATTCAATTTTTCGCCTCCAGAATCTTCTTCTTTGCTGTGCTCCAAATTAACTACCAAATTCTATCACGGTAAAAACCCACCCTGAGATATGTTTTAAACGGGGTTTATTTTGTGAAAATCGTTTACAAAACAGAGCCGGTTTTAAGAGAAGATGACAGGATGAGGTTACAGCATGCCAGAGCCTTTCTAAGGAAGATTCTTCATCCCCACACCGTACTTCCGAACTCCCGGGCAGCTGGGCCAAACTGCGCACCTGGTCAGGGAACTCTCGGGAGAGAATGATGACTTCCTGTCCTGGTCCTCTCCCTCGAAGGTCTACTTCCGGAATCCTTTTCAGTTAACCACGCCCCACTCATCTCCAGTCCTATGACGCAATCGTTCACATATATAGTTCCTGATTTCCTGCTACATCTCCCCGTTTTGTCTAAATAGGAAGGTTCTAAACTAGGTATAAAACTACATACTATAGGGATCATCATAAGACAGTGTCTGGGAAAGAGAAAGGTACTAACATAAGTGAGGTCAAACTACTGCTAACAAACAACAACTACAAAGTACAATTTAATATCTAAA
>PVIH01026488.1:0-18681 GCA_004025045.1 Sigmodon hispidus | reverse complement strand
GAGACTGATCTAAGCATTATTGGGTCAGTGGGACCATAGGACTGTCTGCTCCCTGCCCAGGGAGGGGATGGGCAGTTGCAGAGAAGAAAAATGACCAGATGTGTTGGGAGGGGGAAGAGACCTTGAATAAGGATATATAAGGAAAGCTGAACACAAAGAAAATATATGTGTAGCAATCTTATTTGTATTTCTACCCTTGTTAAGCCATGCTTATGATTCTTATCCTCTGTATAGTTATTCTTAACTCTTCTGCATTTTAAATTCTTTTTACTGTTTTTTTTGATAAATACAAAATAAAGAAGAAAAAAAAAAAAAGATGTCTCTTTCATTGTTATCCCACTTAACCTACCTCAATTTGACCATCCTGTTCCCTCATCTTTTTATCCCCTCTCTTCACACTATTGCCTCCCTCACCCATACTTCACACAGGAAATCTCAACTATTTCCTTTTCCCAGACTCAATTGAATGTACCAGAATTTCCTGAATCCCCATGGGCAGCCTGATCATTTTGGAGGAGGGCATGGGTGTAGAGAAAGGATGCAGAGGGGACAGCAGGAGGATGGATGGAGCTGTGTTTGATATGCAAGATGAATAAAAGCTCCTTAAATAAAAAAGCACATGAGCATAAATGCAGTGTACCAAATAGTAAAACACTTTTACTCTTCTTTAATGTGCTTTTCTTGTATATACTATAGACTTCTGGTAATTTTTCATATAGTTTGAAATTTTATAACTTTATATAAATGGAATAACAAAGAAATACATTTTTATGTCTCACATATTTATAATTCAGATTCAGATTGTTGAACTTGAAGTACTTCAAATACCATCATATATAAATTGATGATTCATTCATGACAAGTTTTAAATTTATGTTACTCTTGATATTGTGGATATAACAACTTGTGTTCTTTGTATGGTGATATATCTTTTCATAGCTAGGGTTTCAAATACTGTCTCACATGCTAAGAATTAGATTAATTTTATGAAAAATTAAAAATATATTATTAAACACAATTTTCAGTTTTAGGCATTTCTAACTAAAATGACACACAATGATCAACATTTGATATTACCAGAATCATTAATATTAACTCTTCCTAGGGTTTGATTATATTTTGTTGGGATTTTGATCCTATTTTTGTTAATAACTATTGATATTGTGTTATTCAGTGTTCTGTGTTTGGCCCTGGAGAGATTTTCAACAGTTAAGAACAAACTGACATAATAACTCTTCTAGAAGAGCATGGTTTGTTTTCCAGCACTTACACTAGGCAGCTGTTTCTGCCTATAGGTCCAGCTCTGGGAAATCAAATGCCCTTTTTGGCCTTTACTTACATACACACACACACACACACACACACACACACACACACACTACACGCAAATAAATAAATTATCTGTTTACATAATTTTTCTGCCTGTGTGGTTGTTTACACTTTTGAGTTATAAAATGCTCATGATATTTTACATTGGGAAAATAGGTCATTCCAACATTTACTAAAACTTCAAAGCTTCTGAGAGTTTATAAAAATTCTTAAGGTTTTAAATTAACTCTAACACTTAATGTGCTATCATTGATTATTCTTTCTGTGCTAAAAAAAAAAACTTGCTCTGTTCCAAAATCTTAAATATTTCCCTTTAATTTTTGCACATTTTGATGTAGATTTTAGCAATGAAATCTCACCACAATTTAAGAGAATTCTTGTCCAGGTTTAGGTTGCTAAGTGCTCTCCTTATTAAAGAATATTCACTTTGATCAAACAATTTCTTACATTTGTGGGGAAATTTCTGTAAATTTTCTCTACTCTATTAATATGGTAATTGTGTTGATTTACTTACAAATGGCAAAGAAACCTCAGATTCCTCATGTGAGGAATTCCTCATAATAGTACCTTATCTTCTTTATACATTATTAGAATGGGTTTGCAGCATAGCATAATGCCATTTTCTCTCAATTTTAGAGTAGATTCTTGTTTACTTTGCATTGACATTTTTTTCTAATTATTTCTTTTCTCAAAAGCATGGCTTTATGTAGTCATACACTTGAGCATTATGCCCCCACCTTCTGCTGAGATTAGAGTTGCATGCTAGCACACCCAGCATTAGGAGGTGCTAGAAACAATCCAAGACTTTTTAGGTAAATACTATAACCTCAGCTACTAATAACCATCCTGCCTATCATTATCTTAATGAACTCATGTGAAGAAAACTGGACTTCATTGTTTACTAAGACAATTTTCCTAATAAAAGCTTTATATCAGTATTAAATTTTTGAGAATTTTATTCATGTATTCTTACTCAAAAATGCCTTAATATTTGTATTTTCTTTATAAGAAACATTTAAATCAAGTATATCTCTATTTAATACTTTGTATTAATATTTTTTTCTTTTTTAGGGTCAAGTTTATTATTTTATTTTTCTAAGTAGTTTATCCATTTTATTTAACTTGACAGTTTTGGCTGAAAATTATTTACAATGATTTCTTATTTTATATTTAAGATGTTTGTGTACTATGTTAAAATTTTCTTGTTATTTTTCTGTATTAGTTTGTTTGTTTTTATTATTGACTCATTTTAATACCATTATATTTTATGATATTTACATTGTAAAGAAGCAATTTAAATTTCATAGATTTCTTTTTGAGATTTAAGAATGTTGTTTTCAGAAATTTCTATTTTTTCTTTTTCTTTTTCATTTAACATTTCCTTATACTAGTTTGGACTAATGCCAGTTTAAAGTTTATATAGGAAGGCTTATCACTGTCCCCATCCTGCTGACCTGAGTTCAATCTGTAGAACCCACAATGGAAGAAGGAAAGCAACAACACAGAAGTTCAGCTGAGCTCTACATACTTGCTGTGTCATGTCCATCACCCCCACCACTGACACACACACACACACTACACTCACATATCATACACACACAAAGTAGTAATAAATTGAAAAAAAATTTAACAACTTAAAGGCATGCAAAAGATTGTACTTACGTAATTATGTGGTCTTTAGAGTGATAGTGTCTCTTAGAAAGTCTTTTGCACTTGAGTACATATGTTTGAAAGAGATTAAAGAAAAAAAATCTCTCAACTTCTGTCTACTGTCTTACTAATGGTAGAAATACTCACTATAACAAGTGTTCATGTGTCTTGTGCAGCTAATCCAGGTGGTCCAAATCAATAGAAACATATGACCTTCAAATTAACTACCCAGAATCAAGGGCAGAAAAAAATACAGTCTACTTTTTTTCTTTATTTTTTATATATTTCTCTTCTTCCTGTTTATTATGAATAAAGTCATATTTTCTATCCATATATCCCCTTGTTCAAACTCCCTTCCCCCTCCCGCACCGCCCAGTCTATTCTGATATTAGTCTACCTACTCCAGCTTCTTTATATTTAGTGTTTACTTGAGATATTTTGCAGCATAATTTTACTTTTTAATCAACTATAACTTAGTTGCTTAATGTCATCATTGAAAATGCATTTTGCCTGATCTTAACTTTTAGGGTTTTCTGAAGATACTTTGCAACATAATTTTACTTTTAAATCAATTGTAATTTAGTTGTTTGATGTCTTTTGTAGTATGCATTTAGACCAATCTTTTGTTTGGTAACAGCTGCTTTTTAATTACTGTTTAGTCTAAATTAACTTATTATAACTATGGAGTTTAAATATGCTATTGTTTTCTTTTCCATCTTTCTCTCCTCAATTTTCTTGTCTTCTCTTGTTTTACAAGTTTTTCTTTGTTTTTATTCAATCTATAGCTCATTTAAAAGAAATCAATACACAATCTGGTAAAGGCTTGATTATTTTCCTTGGTTACTCTAAGAATTACATTGCATATTTTTCTTGTATCACAAATCATTTTTGAATGAGATTTTATCAGTTGACACCTGAAATGCATCATGCTGCATAGTTTTATCTCTTCTATTCTTCGCCCCATGCTATTCTTAACATACACACACACAAACACATACTCACATATATAGACATGTATATGTATATATACAGAGAGAATAAGAGAATACGTGTTTGATGGTGGCATTATATGTGGCATGATTATCTTCTTTTTTTTTTTTTCGCCAATCACTAATGTGTGCATTTTATTTTACACTGGTATTTCAGACCTGTTTGTGGGAGCCCATGATGAAGTGTCAGGATGTGTTACTGCTGAAACTAATGCCATGCACAGACTAAATAAATAGAAGAGTCCCCCAGAGGCCGACGCTTCTTAAATAACATTCACTGACTAGGAAACAACAGATTGCTCTTCTTGAAAACAGTACTGATTCTTGAAA
Source organism: Sigmodon hispidus (assembly GCA_004025045.1). Taxonomy (NCBI): domain Eukaryota; kingdom Metazoa; phylum Chordata; class Mammalia; order Rodentia; family Cricetidae; genus Sigmodon; species Sigmodon hispidus. The sequence goes on along the minus strand of PVIH01026488.1, from coordinate 14,383 downwards.
GCCAAAAGTCAAGCCAGGACTGTTAGGATCAAAAATACTGTCTGGGAAGTTAATACCTTTTTAAAAATTCCACTTAAAATGGTTCCACCTAAAGTAAAGGGAAGAGTAAACCCCAAATATAAATCCCACAAAGGCATGTTATCTGTGAAGAACTTGTGGCTAGCCTGAAGACATAATCAGCATGATGGTCACTTCCTGACCACTCTTTCCTTTCCCCGCAATCTGGGAAAGGTCAGAGGCAGACAGCCTCCTTTCACTAGCATGATTATCTTCTAAAGAAATCAAAAAGTGAAAATGATTTTACATTTTCTGAAGAATTTATTATGGGAATACACTCCATTTTTAAATTTGTCCTTTTTTCTGTCATTAACTATTATGGCTCTGTTGGAAAATACATTGTTGAGATTAGATAAATACACATAAATGTATTTATATAAACAATTATATATTTTACATACATAGTAAATAGTGTGTAAGATTATGCAATAGTGCATACCCACACACAGAGAAAAGCAGAACTATTCAACACAAAATTAGAAAGATGAACAACTAAGATAAGCCAGGTTTTAATTAATCTATTTCATGAGGGAAAGTTGTGTCACAGAATGTCTGGAGGTCATAGGATAACTTGTAAAATCAGTTATTTTATTCATTTAATTTCTTGGGATGAAACACAGGTCTTCAATCTTACAAGCCTTTATATCTTCTAATGACTATTCTGTACTTATAAGTCACTAATTCACTAACTATGTTTTTAAGTTCTTTTAAAAGTAGAATTCTAATAGATTTATCTTTCTCTTTATATAATCTGTACTCATTCTCTAAAACATTCACAGAAAATAAAATGGTTGTTTTTAGTTCTGTGTAATTTTTTTATTTTTATAGAATATAGTTTCATTTTTTATCCATTTATAACCCTGTACACACTCCCTTTCCCCTTCCACCCCTCCCTGTCACTCTCTCTTCTCCCCGTCTCCCTATCTCCTTCCCAGCAAAGGCAAGAGGTCCCAAGGTGATTTAGTTGAGCATTCACTCCAGGCAAGTCCTATTTCTTCATCCCAATATCAAGACTGGGTCAGGTATTCCTCTGGAACAAATGGGCTCCTAGGTGCCAGTCCAAGGTGCTTCAGATCCCAAGCAGTTCAGTGGTTGTGGTTTGCAGCTTGTACATACTTTGCTTTTTGTTTAAAGTCCACTAATGAGCGAGTACATCCCCTGCTTAATTTGGGGGGTTTGTGAGACCTCATTCTGATGATATTCTCCAAATCCTTCTAGTATTCATGTAAGCAATTGGATTTTAGCTCTTATGTGGATGCTTTGGGTGTGTGTATGTATAAGTAAATGTGTCATTAATTTGATTTTGGTACACATGATTCTTCTAGTCTCAGTGTCTCATTCATCAGGCAGTAATCAAATTTTTGTTTTAAAAAATAGTTTGTGTCACTCTTTATAGTATAGTACAGCAAATAATGATTTTATCATGTAAATATTAAGTTGTCATCAGGGCCTTATTCTCATATTTTGGGATATCTTCCCCTCTGAACTTATATTTGTATGTTTTTCTCCACTGTACACTAATTGTTATGGATTTTTAAAAATTGGTTTATGATGATCTAGGAAAAATTTCCATAAGCATTTTTATTTCAAATTTTATGTAGTTTCCATACCTCTTTCTTTCTTTTCTTTTTCATAATAAATCATGTATCCCAGCAGGCCTGGAACTCCTTGGATTCTACTCAATGCCTTCTAAGTGTTGAACACAGTAACTCTAAGCGTGAACCATAAGCCCACTCTTTCTCTTCTTTTTTATACTGTCGAGTATTTAACACAGAATTCTGTTCAAATATTCCTAACAATAAGTGAATTCTGAACATGACCATCTCTCATTTATTCATATCTTAATTACTAATCTGCATACAACATTTTGTCTTCTGCAGTAACTATTTCCTGTTGATATTGCATTATACACATTTCTGGTACATTTATTTTCCATTCATCTTTGTCTCTGTAACCTTTCCCCAGAAATTTTATGCATTTCATCTTTGCATGTTTTTTTTCTTTCTTCTAATGGCATCAGGTCTGCAATAATTTGCTTTTGAGCTTCTTTTCAGCAAACTTTGGAAATGTTCCTCCCTAACAAAACTGAAATAATTTTAGGAAGCCATTTTTTCACATATGAAGTGTTTCTAAAATGTTGAGAAATATCTCAAAAACTGACATGTAAGATATCTCATAGCACGAGATATTTGTTTTGAGCAAGACTAGCACGTTAGGACTAGTTACTTTGTCATAGTTAAACTGACTTTATTGTTTTTAATGCACCAGAACAATACACGACTCACCCTTCTATACTCTCAAAAGACAGATCTCCCATGATGCCATTGATTGACAGTCCATTCTTCAAAGAATGATTGTCCTGGTTAGCTTTTTGCCATCTTAAAAAAAGCTACAGCCTCTGTGACTATGTGCAGCCAAACTTTACCTTAATGCAGTCTTATGCTAAATGCCTTTCTGAAATGAAAGCTTTCAAGGCTAGATGGCTCTGGGTTCTGTTTTCATTCTGGAGAAGCAGTTATGAGAAATCTGACTGAGACATGTTTACTGGGTTCCCTAGTTGTGGAAGGGTTTCTGGTTTCTTTAATGTCACAAAATACCCACTTTTAAAACTTATTTTCAGTTTTTTTCAAAATAGCTTTCAATTGTGTTTGTAATCCTGAGACCCATGTTTATGTCTATATCAAAATACCCATGTAACTCATTCAAATAGTCTTGTTGACCATTTCACTTAACTACCTAGATGAAGAAACAGGGGCATTGTGTCAAGACTACAGAAGAAATAAAAATGAGAAGTGTGGGGGAAAGCACCAGGACCAGCAATCACTAAACACAGTAAGCAGAGGAGAGAGGCTAGGAGGCAAAATGCATTGTTGTGAGTACACAGCAGTTATAACAACTCCAACCTAGTAAAAATAGGGAAAAAGATAAAGTAGAAATCTTGGGGTAAAATATTCATCTGCATGCAAAGAAGATGATAAAACTGAAAGTCTGTATACTTATTCATATGAAAGTAAAGTTAGTTATATACGTTTTATGTAAGACATATCTTATTTTTAAGTAGCAGACATACTAATAAAAATGTAAGCTATTTATTAGAAAAAAAAAAAGCTACAGCCATCTGGGAAGAGGAAACCACAATTCAGGGAACATCTATGCCAAATAGCCAGGCAACAGTATAAGTGCATTTTCTTGATTAAAGACTAATGTATAATGGTCCAGTCAACTGTGAGCAGTGTCACTTTTGTATAGATGGTGAAGGGTTGCTTAAGAAAGGAAACTGGACAAGCTATAGGGAACAAGCCAAAAACTTATTGCTCTATATCTGCTGTTTCAGTACCTCCATTGAGCTCCTGCCATGACTTCTACCAATCATGGACTATGACCTAAAATAGTAGAACAAATAAAACTTTTCATCCATGCATTTCTTTTAGTTTTCCTATTTGTCACAGGAATAGAAAGCAAAGCTAGACAATGATGAATACAAATCAGCCTTAATGTTTTAGGCAATGATTGATTTTGCATAAACTAAATATATCTCATTCAATGATGACTTAACTCCTGAGAAACAAAGCGGATAGGAGCCGAAAAGGGAGAGTAAGAAAAGAAAATATTTCCTGGGCTTTTTCATTAATATAAATAACTAATCTTAATTCAATCAAGACATGACAATATATAGATAATTAAATTTAGAATTAGTGTATATAAATATAATGTCATCTAAATTATCTTAAAGATGGGAAAACTAAGAGTTATACATCTGAGGTTCAGAAAGCTCACAAGTAATAGAATTTTTACTGTCCTTATGTATCATACTTCAGTGATCTTTATACTTTCATTTAGTTTAAAAAATTATCTTAATTTATATGACTTTGTGACTACTTGGTTTGCTTCATTACAAAAAGGTTACAACAAACAAAAGTCATTAGGGTTGGGATTAGTTTTGATCTTTAAGCTGACTGAACTAATGATTGAATGAACACACACTTAAGTCATTTAAATGCAGAAATTTCTAAGGCCTTAAATAAACTGTAATTGAAAATGGTCTTCAGAGCACATGATACATTTTTTCAAGGTTTTTATCATGAAAAGGGCTTGCTGATTGTTGATCTGCCTTCATAGAAGGAGGAAATGGAAAGTATTATTTAATCTTCACTGAGATTTTAACCACTATTCCAAGACATATTTATATACAATTCTACCCTAACTATAGATATTCTCAGGGTACCTAAGGGTACGAGATCATACCACATGAGAATGACAATTTAAGTGGGCTCAGTTTATGTGGCTTTGAAAATGATATCATTCATTCTTGACTAAAAGTTTTTAGCATGGATGCTTTGGGATCACCTATGGTCCCAACCCTTACATAAACTCTATAAGTAAGGCCTGTGGCCACACTGATTCTCCTGTGAACTTTGGTTTGTTGTTTTGACCTTATTATGAGACAATAGATATCTACTTCTGTCCAGGAAAAATTTTTTACATCATCACTTTTATCATAATTATTCAGTGTATGAATCTTGACATTAAAATTTACTGTAAGTGTCTCCTCAGCTTTATATTCAGTTCATTTTCATTCTTTTTGAGAAATATCATAACTATATGTGTTGAAAAAAAACAGTTATTTATATTCTACCAAGAAAATACAGCTAGCACAGTATTTTCTAGAACTATGAAACTGTGCCTGCAGGAAGCATACTTTGGTTTAGACAAAGAACAAATTTTCTGAGCTCTGTGTCTTAAGTAAGTGATGTCTTTAGCAATAGAAATTATCTTCAACATCTAAGAGGCAACCAACAATAGCAACAATAGTCTTGGATAACTAATAGTCAACATTAGTTTTGGATTAACTAGGAAACCCTAAACCACAGCTTTATTGGAGATTTCTCATGCTTAGCACTAAGATTTTTGTAGAATTTACATATTTTTATGACTCTTACAGGATGTATTATCAGCATAATGGCACATCTAAGTTTCCAAAGGAAAGACTGTAGTCCTATCTAGTTGTGATGTCAGTGGACTACAGGAAAGGTCAGCATGCCAAACATTCTTAAAGGAGCCATAAAAACTCATTATCTTGGTGGTAACCAACACCTCTATAACAGGCTTTAAGGCATACTCAATAGAAAAGAAATTACTGGTAGGAAAGAAATTATTGGCCCTGGAAATCTGGCAATCCATCCAGGCCTAGTAAGGTCATGAATTTTATAGGAAAATTGACTACCATCACTTTACTATTTCAGGAGAACTCCCAACTATTCTAAATGTTTATCCATGTACATACCACTAAATATCACTTTCATCCACATAAAAGAAACAGTTTTTTTTTGCTGAAAATGAAGATTACAGAAAACAATAATTTGCCACAATGCAGAGATTAATGGCTCAGAGGGTGCCATCAACAGCATGGATCTATACCTGTGGCTTAGGATACATCACAGAAGAGAAGCCAAAAAGATGGTATGAGCGAGAGAAAGATCATATCTCCTAGAAACATCATGGAAGGAAGACATCAACAATATGGCTGCCTTACTAGACCTTAATAATAAAAATATCTATTGATATAGTAACATCAAGCAGAAAATCTCTTAGGTGTCTCACTCATAGGAAAAGAACCTTAGACAACTATTGACATAGGGGGAAGGAAAATTTAGCTTCTTAGAAGGATGAATTTCCAAATTAGTTATTTAATGCAAAGGGGTCTGTCCTGAAATCATGTAAAGACAAGTCATATGTGATGAACTTAAGAGGTTGTATTTATATAACTATGCATACGTATATGTAACAATAACAACTGCTATCACTTTGAGAAGGAGTGAAGAAAACATGAAGGAAGAGCGGTAGAGAGGGGGCATAAAAAGGGCTGGGTGGAGGAAAGTTAAGAAAAGAAATAATGTAGTTATATTTTATTTACATTTTTTATGGAAAACTAATATGTAGCTAAATTTAGGATTCAAATTAATTTGATACAAAAGCCAAAAAACTAGCTGAAGGCTGAGAAATGATTCAGTTTGTAATGTAATTGCCTTGTAAGCATGAGGATCTGAGTTTGATTCTCAGAACTTTTCTAAAATTGCCAACTCTGGTGGTGTCCACTTGTAATCTCAGCACTGGAAAGGCAGAGACAGGTTGATCCCTGGGCTCAGTCCATGTAATTTACTTGGCAGATTTCCAGTCTATAAGAGACTGTGTAGATGTAATCAAGGAAATTTCATTCAAGATTAACCTCTGACTTACACATGAACAAATACTTGAACACAGACTTCTCACAAAAACATGCACACACACACGTGTATATGCACTTTCAAATACATTCCCCACAAACCTGATTAGTCTTTGTTTGTATATATCTCCTTTTCCCTGTCAAACATACATACAAATAAAATCAGGCATATAGGCATTGTGAGTTTTTATATTTTTTTTCTGACAAATATTGACAATATACTATTGTTTTTAAAAAAATCGTAGCATTATTAACATTTGGTAAACCCAACATTACAGATAAGTTGTTTCAATAGAAATGTTTATTTATAATTCATAATTATTTTTTATTTTAATGTATATGTATACGTGTGTGTTTTCATTTACATTCCATGATTCTGGGGGGAGAATCTAACATGGTAATGATGCAAATGCCCAGTGGCCTTTCCAAGGGAATACAGATTTAATTTACTCTGAATATCATTTTCCAATGAACTAAGGTCTTCAGAAAGGATTTAAAGTACCTGCTGCAAGAAATGTTTACATCAGGGAATTTTTTAAAATGTAATGATGGAAGTGCTAAACAGACCACAGAAGAGTGGAAGAGTCAACCTTAGTGCTCAGATGTTATCTGATATTATTCTTAGCCCTGGGATGGTAGCAGCTGAAGAATCTCTTCTCATACTCCAAAAAGAATTTTACCTAGTATACACAAGGATATCAAACACAGAGATTGAAAACAAATGACCATGAAAAGGGCAAAATTAACCCAAATAATATGGCTCCTGTGATAAAACATTTCAACTGTGCATAATTACAGAGGTCATCGTCAATCAGCCTTACAGAAATATTAGCATAAATATAGTTCTTTTTCTGGTAACTTTAAATCTCAAAGACAGAAAGAATTAGAGAAATACAATAAGACTATGCTGATAGGAAGAAAGCACTTCCTTTTAGAAAGAGTAATTACAGTTAGTCTTACAGCAAAAGGAGCATGTTGTTATACTTTCTTAGGTAATACAAAAATTATTAACTAGATAATATGACTGTTGTGATTTTGTAGGCAAGTTGAGTTAGAAAATAGAGGTTCCTTATAGGCTGAGTGGAATAAGGTACACTTGATTACTTAGCTCTCCAAAACTTTCTTTCTTTTAGTATTTTTTTAATAAAGTCTCATTTTTTATCCATGTATCCCATTGTTTAAACTCTCTTCCCCGTCCTGCCACTCGTAGTCATTCTCTCTTCTCCATATCTCCTCATCTCCTCCCCAGCAAGGGCAGGAAGCACTTAAATTTCTGACTGATATTGAGAATTCCTAACAACTAAGACCAAAAGCTTCAATTCAAATATAAAATAAATCTGGCAGAACTTTAAATATTGAATATATAAGGATGTTAAAAATATGACAGTGTGAAGATGGTGAAAAAGTCAATCTGGAATAAGAAAAGGACCAATGTGATAGAGTAGGAGCTACACATGCTTTGTCAAGATGCTCCAGAATCCTTCATCCAGCACTACCCTGCATCTGAGCGGGTTGGTTCTGATAGAGTGCCCTTGTGACTCACTTTGGAAACTCTAACTGGGCTTTTCTCTTTTTGCTGATGTATCACTCATATAGAAACAGTATCTTATAACCTGCCTCTGGGAAAGTCAGATTAAGATGCATGGTGATTCCTTCTATAGTATATCACTTTTTGGCTCCTTCTTATGTTACTTATCTTCAGTTCATCTTTTAGATTTTCAGTCAGTTCAAAATAAAAAATCAGTTATCATTTGAGGTGGCATAGTTAATCTGAGTTATATAGTAATTCAAGTGCCAAACTTGAGTTTGACTCTTCTCAAATATTAGAAGACAGTTTGCTGAATGACTTCTATCTAAGCAAGTATTCTCAGGGCACATTACAGTTTGCAAGTTAGTTCCAATTGCTGCATGTATGAGGTACTGGCATATTGTCAAATACTCTGAAGACATAAGGCACAACTAATAATTTTGTTAATTTTGCTGTGTATATGTGCCTGTACTTGTGCTTTTAAGTTCAAGTTTGTGTTCAGAAGCCAGCAGTGCACACTAGAATCAAAATAAAATCCCAGGAAAAAGATGCATTAACACTGAACATGTTAGTTACAAGGACTGATTGGATGATTAGAACTGCTTCCAGAAAGGTTTGAACACTGCAGGTCAGAATAAAATTACCTTCAATTCCCCTTCAATGTCTACTCATTGCCAAATTTTACATGTTACTGAACATCCAGTAATAGGTCAATCTTTGAAATATCTGAACAGAACCCTAGTTTCCAAAAATTCAAAGGTCAAGAGTCTCAATAGAAAGCATCACAGGCCCATAAGAGAGGTTTTCCTGCTTGCGGCAACCTGCCTGCCAGACATATACATTAAGGTATTTGAAAAAATGTTTACAATTATGACTTTCTTTGCTCTGCCTCTATAAAGAATTGATATGATTGATATCTCATTGGAACATAAAAATTTGGAGTAACCTATTTCTTGGCTCTCAAACAATAGTTAGTCATATTAACCTCCAGAATAATTCAACTTTTATTCCACTTGAGGTGAGAAATGTAGCATCATCTTCTGTAGCTAAAATTGACAGCTAGACAGAATGCATGAAACAATAATCTTCAGAGATTAGAAAAATGATGCTAAAAGGGAACTAAATCTCTGCTTCCTCTTCAACCGAGGTCATTTACTCAAAATCTGGAAGAGGGAAATTTAGGCACAGTGGAGTAATCTCATTCAGATTGCAAAAGAAAAAAGGCTGTGAATTTGGGAGACTGATTTGGCTAGAACCAGTGAGGCCAATCATCACATGGAAATTACTCTGGCAATTGTATCAGACTTCCTAAGTTTATATTTCAACATCAAATTCTATGTATGTCTTACTATAATCTAGGAAAGAGGGCCAAAACAAGTTTCTATTTATAGATTGATCAACTACAGGTGCTCACAGTATTTAAAAAACATCTGAGTACTGATCACAGAAATGGAATAACTGTTTTGAATAGAGACAAGCATTTATTCATTCTTTAAATGGTCTAGAAGATAATTTCAGATTCCTGTTAAAATCTGCTCTGGAAATGATCACTAATTCTATAACCACACATGAGAGGTAAAAGATATCTAAAAGTAAATTGATTCTCTACTTACAAAACACACATTTTCAAAGACAGACAAGATTCATCAAAGGCAACAGAAGCACAGTGAGAAAGATTGAAGTGAGGAGACTGGTAGATAAGCCACATAATGTAAATGTTACATCAATTGAGTGTACCCCATCAAAGCTTCAGATGAGACTGGCTTCCCTGAATAAAGGCCATCTTTTAGATGATCAAGTCGAACACATAATTGTTTTCTTCACATCATCTCAAGGCAATTTTAAACAACATAAGAAATAATTTACAAGGCTGTCTCATAGCTCAGATGTTTCCACCTGTCATGGTCAAAATGTTTCAGATTTTTGAGCACTTCACATTTTCAAATTTCAATCCAGAATGCTTCTCCTGTGGTCATCTTAAAAGAATTAAAGAAAAATATTAAGAAAGTAGAAGTAAAATGATATTTAATAGAAATAATTTTCAACTAATTTTAGGAAAATAAAACTAATCAATAGAAAGAGTATGCTAAGATTAGTACTGAATATGTCTGTGACTATTTTATTTTCATATTAATTTTACTCTTGTTGGTTGTGTTTTTGAAAAGCTATATATCTAAATATCTATCCACATGCTGAAGAAGTATAGCTTCTGATAAAATATTCTGGACAATATTTTGAAATACTGGGACATTGTTCACTGAATAGGCAAAACAATTTTTATACACCTCTTAGTTGCTTAAAATTGGGTCTGAAGGGTATATTAAAACTAACTCACTTATATCTGTTATTTAAACTACCTTCAGGAAGGAATCAAATCATAATACCCAGGATGAATTTGATTCTGGCTATGAGGAATAGTGGAGAACATACTATGAAATCATTACAAATTTTGTTTTGGGTCAAGGGAAGAAGTTGTTAGAATTGAAATGAAGTCATATTGTGCTTGACTGTAATTCCAGAATTTGGGGAACTGAAGCAAGATGACTGTAAATTTGAGATCAAGATGGGATTCATAGAAAGATTATCATAAATCAGTAAGATGGAGTTGTGCCAGCCCTTCAAAAGTGACTTAAAACCAAGATGTAATATGGAAATGGTTCTTATGCATGTTAACCTGACACTATCTGAATGTGTTCTAACTTTGGTTCCTACTTGTATTGTCTGGGGTATTGTTTCAGAAACAGATATATTCCATCTCAATATTATGATATAAAACCAAAATTGAGAAATGTAACATCCTGTCTGTTATGAATGAATATATTCTAAATGGACATTCATGATCTCTCTTGATTATTAGACCATTCAAATAATGTATCTCTCAAAATTATTATTTCTTCTGGTGTTGCCTAATGGTGAGGAAGTAGTTAAAGTCTTCCTGGAATTTCCAGGAGGAATTTCTCTCCTGAGAAAAACTTGTCACTTTTCTAATGACCTTGAAGGAGAGAGTTGGATCTGAGAGTGGTGGGCAGGATAGCACACCTCAGTGGTCTGCTGAGCTAGCTGTACACCACTATTGCTTTCTATTTAAAGCCTCCTTTTCTCTCAGAATCTCTAAAAATAAATTTGAACTTGGTGAAGTGTTTGGATCTCTTCATCCCTCTTTTGCTTTTTCTGCTTTTATTATTATTAAATACCATTCTCAACAGCAACAAAAAGAGATAAAGAAGCAAATAAAGAAATAATAAAGCAAAAAGAGCCTATTTGGAGCAAGACATACTGATATAACAGATAAGTTAAAAAAGATTTTTGAAAATCAAAAGAAATTAAATATTTTTATATTCATAAATGAAAATCATTTCTTGTTTAATTTATTTTACTTTTGCATTTTTTTTAATTTAAAAAGTTTTTTTCACATACCAACCACAGTTCCTTTTTGCCCTCCTCCTTCCACTCATCCCTCATCTTCCCCACAGCCCCCCATCTTTTGCTCAAGAGATTATGTTCTCCCCTGGAAAGTCAATGAAGTCTGAAATATCAGATTGAGGCAGGACTAAGTATCCCTCTCCCTTCCCTGAGCAATGGATTCCATTCCCTGAGAGTGGATTCCAATAAGGCAGTTCATGCACTAGGAATAAATCTTGGTCCCACCGCCAGAGACACCACCAACTGCTCAAAACACACAAAAGTCATCCACATTAAGAGGGCCTCCTTAGGTCCAATGCAGGTTCCCCAGCTGTCACTCCAGAATCACTGAACTCTCAATCACTCTGATAAGCTGTCTTTGAGGGTTTTCCAACCATGATCTTTCTCTGTCTTCAATTGGACTGGGTTCTCAGCCCAGTGCTCATTTGTGGTTACTTGCATCTTCTGCCATCAGTTGTTGGTTCTTGCTTCTCTGGGGTTGTGGATTATAGCCTGGTTATCTTTTGTTTTATGTTTAATATCCACTTATCACTGAGTACATACCATGTTTGACTTTCTGCATCTGGGTTACTGTTGTCAGGATACTTTTTTTTCTAGTTTGCTAAGTACATCATTTCTAATGAAATAAAAATGTAGTTAGATCATGGACATTTTACAGTTCAAAAGAAAGAGCTAAATTCAATGACATTATTTCCTTGGAATATGGGGTATTTCTTAAGAAAATTATTAAATTTAGAAGTAGATCAACTGCTTTACATACATAAAAATATTGCAAAGTTATTTTTTAAAATAAACCTAAGAAAATCATAGAATATTATGAAAACTCCAAGGTATGACTAATTGATGTCTCACAAAGGGAAATGACAAGCAGAAATAAAGTAGAGAAAAGTTCGCCCAATTAGGAGAAATTCAAGCACACAGAAAGGGTCAAACAGTTTCAAAATGCCCATAAGTACAAACTCAAAACAAATAGCTTTGTATCAGGCCCAAAGTAAAATCAATTCAAACGTTAAAATAAAAATTTAAAAAGGTAAATGTTCAGTGATATTTCACAGTGAGGAAAGATTTACCAGCAAATCCAACAACTAGATCTTCACCCCCAGGACCCACATGTTGAAAAGACAGAATCAACACTTACAAAGTTTTCCGTGATTGCCAAAATATGCTATAACATATGCATGCACCCTTCTCATTAAGTAAATAAGTGTAAAAATAATTAAGATACAGTTAAAAATTAAATAAACAAAATTTAAAAGAAAAGGCCTGGGAACTCTGAAGGAAAAAAGAGTACATTACTCAACAGGAACATGGATAAGATTTATCTGTGTGGTCATAAACATTGAAGTCTGAGAAAATTAAATTAATAAAATTTCAGGGAATGAAAGAAGCAGGTCAACATTTTACATCTGTGAATCTTCAACAGGGAAGATCAAATGAAGGAAACTCTTAAGCAAACAAAACTGGCATCTCTGTCAGCAGATAGTCAAATAATAAGAGCTGGCTAGAAACTCAGTTCTTCAGGGAGAGGATTAAGTGGATGCATTGGACACACCTGTCTTCCAAGAGGCTCTGAAGACCAGAGGTTCCCTGAGCTGAGGAGTTTCAGAACAGACTCTCAAGCACAAGATATCATCAGAGGGGGAAGAAAAGATTAATGGAAACAGTAAATATGAGAAAAAATATAACACAGAGAGGGATCTTTTATAAATCAAAGAAAGAAAAATGTGTGACTATCTGGGGCAATGCTTATAACATTTTTAATAAAGTTTTAAAATTTAATATATATGATAATGGTCCTAAGCATCAGGGTGGGTCATAGATGTATGCTGTTTCAAGACTATTTTCTGAAGTAATTCAATATTAACTCTAAATATACTGAGATAGCTTTAATATTGCTATTCTTACATCATCCACTGAAACACAATATGAAACACAATTTAAAAAGTTGCAAAGTATTAAAATTACTATTTAAAATAGCATTAAATGCCTATAACTATCTAGAGATAAATGTAATTAAAACCCTTGATTTATACTGAATTTAAAAAGAAGAACAATGTTGAGAGAAATAGAATAATACCTAAACGAAAGAATGGAATGTACAATGTATACTACATTAAAAACTTACTGTTTTAAATATAGGCATTACTTCTTCAAATTATCTGTAATTTAAAGCAATTTAGTCACAATTTTGACAGATTATATGTAGAAATGAACAGTTCGAACAAACATAAACATTAGGGCTGAGAGGCTTACATGTGAAATCTAAAAACATTCTAGCAACTCTCTTAAAATATAAAATATATTAAAAATTGTTTTTGATGGTAGCAGGTTTGGGGTATAGGAATCTGCAAATGCTAATCTAATGGTATTCCAGTAAGTGTATCTCCAGCTCAACAATTTCATTATTAGATAGATGTCAAAGGGCTCTAACAGGTATGTTTCACATTTCTTGTTTGCTATTTCTGACCAATTAAGCTTCTATGTTTTGGGGTGTTGTAGCAGAAGACCATGTGGCAGGAAATAGGAAACTTCAGTGCAGTATTCTAAGGAACTGAGTCCTGCCACTATGTTCTTAAATAAATGTGGAAGTGATTTCTCCCTCAGTTGAGATTTGAAGCTACTAGATTCCTTAATAGGATCTGTCTTGATAATAGCTGAGCTGACACATTTAAGGACCTCTGTCAGTATTGAAATGCACTATTTAATATTCTGATAAAATATATTTTAACAAATATTGCCTGTTATATACTCACTTTTTCAACATGTTAGTGTAGTCTACTAAGAATAAAAACTATGCACTTGTAAAAAGCAATTTTAGACAAGACCCTTAACATACAAGTCACACACTAAAGTAAAAATTTAGACTTCATAAAAATTCAATAATAAAGCATAAGGTAAATGAATGGAAAATCACAAACTATAAGTAATTAAATATGATGTAATATTCTTCTGTTTGCAGAGAAGAAAAATGACCAGATGTGTTGGGAGGGGGAAGAGACCTTGAATAAGGATATATAGGGAAAGCTGAACACAAAGAAAATATATGTGTAGCAATCTTATTTGTGTTTCTACCCTTGATAAGCCATGCTTATGATTCTTATCCTCTGTATAGTTATTGTTAACTCTTCTGCATTTTAAATTCTTTTTACTGT
>PVIH01026487.1:0-18681 GCA_004025045.1 Sigmodon hispidus | reverse complement strand
AAAAAAAAAAAAAAAAAAAAAAAAAAAAAAAAAAAAAAAAAAAAAAAAAAAAAAAAAAAAAAAAAAAAAAAAAAAAAAAAAAAAAAAAAAAAAAAAAAAAAAAAAAAAAAAAAAAAAAAAAAAAAAAAAAAAAAAAAAAAAAAAAAAAAAAAAAAAAAAAAAAAAAAAAAGAGCATAGGAGATCAATGAAACCAAAAGCTATTATTCTAAATAATAGCTGATCACTTTGTATAATGAATCTTCAAAATTATAAAAAAGAAGGCAGAAATCTCTAAGATATGAATGAAAATATGGACCATTGTTAGAGATCAAACAGTCTAAACACTTAACGAAGGAATGCCATCAGGCAAACATGATACAATAAAATATAATAAAAACAATCAAAGCAAACACATTATTAATCTCTTTTTTAATCTAGAGGAATCTTTTTAGAATTAGGCAAAGTGAAAAGAGTCAATGATATACACACTTTGTAATCCCATTTATATAACATTTTTGAAATAAAACTTAGACATGGAGGCTCTGTAGATAGTTAGCAAGAATGAGGGAGGACAGACATTCCTGAGTGCGATTTTAACCCAAAGAGGGGCTTTTTGGTATTGGAATTATTTACTTTCAGATACATGAGAGTAGGTAATTATATTACAAAAATGTACAGAACTAAATACACAGGCTTAAATGCACCAAACTTAATTGGAAAAATCAAGAATGATAGACTTTTTCTTTATTATTATTATTATGATAGAAGTCATTTTTCTTTTATTCATAAATCCCTTGTTCAGGCTCAGTTTCCCCTCTTGTCCCTCAAAGTCGTGCACTCTTGTCTGCTTCAGTTTATTTCCTCCTCAGCAAGTGTAGGAGGTCCCAAGTTCCAAGTGTGGCTTAGTTCAACATCCACTCTAGGCAGATGTACTTTCTTTGCCCCAGCATTAAGACTGAGTCATGTGTTCCTCTGGAGGTAATGGGCTCCAAGATGCCATTCCAAGGTGTTTCCAATCCCAAGCTGTTAAGAGGTAGGGTCTTGCATCTTGGACATACTTAGGTTTTTTGTTTAAGTCTACTAATGAGTGAGTACATCCCCTGTTTATATTTCAGAGTTTGTGAGACCTTGCTCAGGAAGATATTGTTAAAATCCATCCATTTGCCAGCAAATTTTAGGATACTATTTTTTTTCTCACTGCTGAGTAGAATTCAATTGTGTAAATGTACCATAGTTTGTTAATTCATTCTTCAGATAAGGGACATCTAGGCTGTCTCTAGGTTCTGCTATTAAAAATAATGTTCCAATGAAGAATTACGAATGGCTGAAAGGCACCTGAGAAAGTGCTCCTCATCTTTAGCCATCACAGAAATGCAAATCAAAACAACTTTGAGATACCATCTGACACCTGTTATATTGGCTAAGATAAAACACATAGAGGACAGCCAATGCTGGAGAGGATGTGGAGCAAGGTGAACACTCCTCCATTGTTGGTGGGAGTGTAAGCTTGTTCAGCCACTTTGGAACACAGTAAGGCGATTTCTCAGAAAATTGAGAATCAATCTCCCCAAAGATCCAGCAGTACCACTTCTGGGTGTATTCCCTAAGAATCACAGTCACACTTCAAAGGCATTAGTTCAACTCTGTTTATAGCAGCATTATTTGTAATACCAAGAAACTGGAAACAACCTAGATGTCCCTCAACTGAAGAATGGATTAACAAACTGTGGTACATCTACACAATGGAATACTACTCAGCAGTAAGAAAAAATGATATCCTAAAATTTGCAGTCAAATGGATGGATTTGGAGAATATCCTCCTGAGCGAGGTATCACAATCTCAGAAAGATAAGCAGGGGATGTACTCATGCATCACTGGACTGTAAACAAACAAACAAATAAGTAAGAAAAAAACCAAGCATGTCCAAGCTGCAAACCAAAACCACTGAACAGCTTGATATCACTCCCCCTAGAGGAACACCTGACTCATTCTTGAGGGAGCGGGAAGAAAACTGGAACTGCCAGGAGTGGAGACTGAACTAAGCAATATTGTGTTAGTGGGACCATGAGACTGTCTGCTGCCTGCCCAGGGAGGGGATGGGGAGTTGTAGAAAAGAAAGAATTACCTGATGTGTTGGGAGGGGGAAGGGACCTTGAATAAGGATATACAAGGATAGAAAGTGTGACTTCTTTTTTCCTAATAATAAAAAAATATAATAATGCTGCTATGAACATATTTGAGCTAATGCCTTTGTAGTGTGAAGGTGTATCTTTACGGTATATGCTCAGTAGTGGTAATGCTGAATCTTTGGGGAGATTGATACTCAGTTTTCAGAGAAATTGCCATACTGCATTCCAGTGTGACTGAACAAGCTTACACTCCCATCAACAATGGAGGAGTGTTCCTCTTGTTCCACAACCTCTCCTGCAAAGGTTGTCATCTGTGTCTTTTATCTTAGCCAATCTGACATGTGTAAGGTAGTATCTCAGTTGTTTTTTGTTTGTTTGTTTGTTTGTTTGCATTTTTTGATGGCTAAAGGTTTTGAGAAATTTTTCAAGTGCCTTTCCGCCATTTTTAATTCTTCTGCTTCAAATTCCCTTTTTACTTGTGAGCCCTATTTTTTGATTGAAATATTCAAGATTAAGGCTCTAGTTTCTTGAGCTTTTTTTATATATTTTAGAGATTAATCCACTGTCACTGGTAGGGTTGGTGAAGATCTTTTCCCAATTGTAGGCTGTCATTTGGTCTTATTGACTGTGTCCTTGACTTTACAGAAGCTTCTCAGCTTCAGGAGGTCCCACTTACTGATTGTTGTTCGTAGTGTCTTGTTACTGGTGTTAAATTTAGGAACTGGTTACCTGTGCCAATGCATTTGAGGGTATTTCCCACTTTCTTTTCAATCAGGTTAAGTGGGGCTGGGTTTAACTTGAGGTCTTTGAGTTACTTGGATTTGAGTTTTGTGCAGGGTGGTAAGCTTAGATCTATTTCCTTTTTTCTACACACTCCCATCCAGCTATGCCAATGCCATTTGTTAAAGATACTATCTTTTTTCCATTGAGTGTTTTGGGGCTCTTTGTCAAAGATCAGGTGTTCATAGGTTTTTAGATATATGTCAGGATATAAAATTCAATTCTATTGATCCACAAGTCTGTTTTTATGCCAGTACCAGGATGTTTTTATTAATATAGCTCTACATTATAAGTTGAAGTTGGGGATGGTGATGACTCCTGAGGATTTATATTGTATAAATTGTTTTAGCAATCCTGGCTTTCCTGTTATTCCAAATGAAATTGAGCATTATTCTTTCAAGGTCTGTAAAAAATTGTTTAGTGGTTTTGATGAGAAATGCATTAAATCTGTAGATTGCTTTTGGTATAATTTCTATTTTTACTATGATGATCCTACCTATCCAAGAACATGCTAGATCTTCCTAATTTCTAATATCTTCTTAGATTTCTTTCTTCAGAGATTGAAAGTATTTGTTAAATAGATCTGTTACTTCTTTGGTTATAGTTACCCTGAGGTATTTAATGCTATTTGCAGCTATTAGAAAGGGCAATGTTTCCCTTATTTCATTTTCAGCCCTTTTATCTTTAGTGAATAGGAGAGCAAATGATTTCTTTGAGTTATTCCTCTAACTGCTACATTGCTGAAGGTATTTATCAGCTGTAAAAATTCCCTGATAGAATTTTTTTGGTCACTTATGTATACAATTATGTCATCTACAAATATACTTTCACTTCCTCTTTTCCAATTTATATCCCTTTAATCTCCTTTTATTCCCCTATTGCTTTAGCTAAAGCTTAGAGAATTTTTTGAATAGATAAGGAGAGAGGGGACAGCCTTGTTTAGATTCTGATTTTAGTGGGATTGCTTTAGTTTTTCTCTATTAAGTTTGATGTTGGCTGCTGGCTGCTTTATAAATCGCCATTAATATATTTTGATATTTTTCCTGTATTCCTGATCTCTACAGGCCTTTCTTTCTTTCTTTCTTTTTTTAAAACAGTAACTTATCTTTACATAATTAAACACAAGCAATACATCTTTACATAGTTAAACAAATATTTCACATCATTTCCCCTTTTGTGTAAATTAAAATTTGTTAGCTGTAACATAGTAAAATGATATACTGTAAGAACAATTACAAAGTAAGAATTATATTCATAATATGCAGTCTATTTGCATTTGGCAAATTCAGAGAAAATATTCCATCATCTATCCTTTCTTGGTAAGTTCAAAGTTATGTAGCTAATTTACTTTCTATTCTAACTTAAATTACCATTACAGACATCCCTTTTTAGACCTCAAAACGTTTTATTAAACAATTAAAGTTTTTATGTTTCCCAACTTTACAAACATTACATCTCTCTTTTTTTCTTTATTTATTTTGTATTTATCAAGAAAAACAGGAAAAATGAATTTAAAATG
This sequence comes from Sigmodon hispidus, assembly GCA_004025045.1. Classification (NCBI taxonomy): domain Eukaryota; kingdom Metazoa; phylum Chordata; class Mammalia; order Rodentia; family Cricetidae; genus Sigmodon; species Sigmodon hispidus. Next base: position 14,272 of record PVIH01026487.1, on the reverse strand, counting down.
CTGAGAAGTTAACAACAACCATAAAGAAGATACAAATCATAAGCATGACTTATCAAGGGTGATAATGCAAATAAGATTGTTACACATATATTTACTTTGTGTTCAGCTTTTCCTCTAAATTTTATTTTCCCATCCCTGTATATCCTTATTCAAGGTCCCTTCCCCCTCCCACCACATCAGGTCATTTTTTCTTCTCCACAACTCCCCATCCCCTCCCTGGGCAGAGAGCAGACAGTCCTATGGTCCCACTGACCCAATAATGCTTGGATCAGTCTCCACTCATGGCAAATTCAGTTTTGTCCCCCCTCCCTCAAGAGAGAGTCAGGTGTTACTGTAGTTGGAGTGGGATGCGAAGGGTCAGTCCAGGGTGTTTCTGATCCCAAGTTGTTCAGTGTTTGTGGTTTGCAGCTTGGGCATGCTTGGCTTTTTTTCTTGTTTGTTTGTTTAGAGACCACTAATGAGTGAGTACAACCCCTGCTTATCTTTCTGAGATTGTGATACCTCGCTCAGGAGGATATTCTCCAAATCCATTCATTAGCCTGTGAATTTTAGGATATGATTTTTCTTACTGCTGAGTAGTATTCCATTATGTAGATGTACCACAGCTTGTTAATCCATTCTTCAGTTGAGGGACATCTAGGTTGTTTCCAGGTTCTTGCTATTACAAATAATGCTGCAATGAACATAGTTGAGCTAATGCCTTTGGAATGTGAATGTTCCTCTTTAGGGTATACAACCAGAAGTGGTATTACTGGGTCCTTGGGGAGATTGATGCTTAATTTTCTGAAAAAACGCCATATTGTATTCCAAAGTGGTTGAACAAGCTTACACTCCTACCAACAATGGAGGATAGGCTGTCATGTGTGATTTTTATCTTAGCTAATCTAACAGATGTTAGGTGGTATCTCAAAGTTGTTTTGATTTGCATTTCTCTGATGGCTAAAGATGAAGAGCACTATTTCAGGTGCCTTTCAGCCATTCGTAGTTCCTCTGCTGAGAATTTTCTTTTTAGATCTGTACCCCATTTTTTGATTGGGTTATTCAAGATTTTGGGCTCTAAATTCTTGAGCTCTTTACATATCTTAGAGATCAGTCCTCTATCACTTGTAGGGTTGGTGAAAATCTTTTCCAATTTTGTTGGCTGCCGTTTTGTCCTATTGACAATGTCCTTGGCTTTGCATAAGCTTCCTAGCTTCAGGAGATCCCACTTATTGATTGTTGGTCCTAGTGTCTGTGCCACTGGTGTTATATTTAGGAAGTGGTCGCCTGTGCCAATTTGTAGAAGTACTTTTCCCACTTTCTTTTCTATCAAGTTAAAAGTGTCTGGGTTTAAGTTGAGGTATTTGATTCACTTGGATATGAGTTTTGAGCAGGGTGACAGGCTCGGATCTATATGCATTTTTCTACACACTTCCATCCAGCTATGCCAACACCATTTTTTAAATATACTATCTTTTTTCCATTGAATATTTTGGGACTCTTTGACAAATATCAGGTGTTCATAGGTTTTTAGGTTAATGTCTGGATCCTCAATTCTATTCCATTAGTCCACAAGTCTGTTTTTATGCCAGTACCACACTGTTTTTGTTACTGTTGCTCTATATTATAGCTTGAAGTCAAGGATGGTGATGCCTCCTGAGGTTCTTTTGTTGAGTAAAATTATTTGGGCAATCCTGGCTTTCCTGTTATTCCAAATGAAATTGAGTATTGTTCTTTCGAGGTCCAAAAAATATTGTGTTGGGATTTTGATAGGCAGTGCATTGAATCTGTAGATTGCCTTTGGTAGAATTGCCTTTTTTACTATATTGATCCAGCCAATACAGGAACATGGGAGAGCTTTCCATTTTCTGATATCCTCTTCAGTTTCTTTCTTCAGTGATTTAAAATTTTTGTCCAATAGGTCTGTTACTTCTTTGGTTAGAGTTACTCCAAGGTATTTAATACTATTTGCAGCTATTATGAAGGGTAATGTTTCCTTTATTTCTTTTTCAGCTCTTCTTTCTTTAGTGTATAGAAGGGCTACTGATTTCTTTGAGTTAATCTTGTATCCTGCTACATTGCTGAAGGTGTTTATCAGCTGTAGCAGTTCCTTGAAAAATTTTGTGGGTCACTTATGTATATAATCATAGCATCTGCAAATAAAGATAGCTTCACTTCTTCTTTTCCAATTTGTATCCCTTTAATCTCTTTTTGTTCCCTTATTGCTTTAGCTAAAACTTCAAGAACTATATTGAATAGAGAAGGGGAGAGAGGACATCCTTGTCTAGTTCCTGACTTTAGTGGGATTGATTTGAATCTTTCTCCATTAAGTTTGATACTGGCTGTCAGCTTCTTGTAAATTGCCTTTACTTTATTTAGGTATTCTCTCTGTATTCCTGATCTCTCCAGGGCTTTAATAATAAAGGAGTGTTGGATTTTGTCATAGGCTTTTTCTGCATCTAAGGATATGATTTTGTGGTTTTGTTCCTTTAGTTTGTTTATATGATGGATAATATCTACAATTTTTTGTATGTTAAACCTCCCCTGCATTTCTGGGATGAAGCCTACTTGGTCGTGGTGGATGATATTTTTTATAAATTGTTGTATATGGTTTGCCAAAATTTTGTTGAGAATTTTTGCATCAATATTCATGAGGGAAATTGGTTTGTAATTCTCCTTCTATGTTTTGTCTTTGAGTGGCTTGGGTATTAGGGTGATTGTGGCCTCTTAAAAGGAATTTGACAATATTCCTTCAGTTTCTACTGTGTGAAATAGTTTGAGGAGTAATGGTAGTAATTCTTCTTTGAATGTCTGGTAGAATTTGGCACTAAAACCATCTGGACCAGGGATTTTATTTTTGGGGAGGTTTTTAATGACAGATTCAATGTCCTTAAAGATTATAGGCCTGTTTAGGTAATTAATCTGATCTTCATTTAATTTTGGTAGATGGTACCTGTGCAGAAAGCTGTCCATTACTTCTAGGTTTTCCATTTTTGTAGAATACAGATTTTCAAAATATGATCTGATAATTCTCTATATTTCCTGGCGGTCTGTTTTTATGTCCCCTTTTCATTTCTGCCTTTGTTGATTTGAACACTCTCTGTTTTTTCATTAGATTGGCTAAGGTCTTATCTACCTTGTTAACTTTCTCAAAGAACCAACTCTTAGATTCATTGATTCTTTGTATTGTTCTTCTTGTTTCAATTGTATTGATTTCAGCTCTAAGTTTGATTATTTCCTGCCATCTACTCCTTCTAGGTGAGTTTGCTTCTAATTGTTCTAAGACTTTCAGCTGCACTTTTAGATCTCTAGTGTAGGATTTCTCTAGGTTTTTCATATATGCATCTAGCACTATGAATTTTCCTCTTAAAACTGCTTTCATTGTGTCCCACAAGTTTGGATACGTTGCAGATTCATTTTCATTGAATTCTAGGAATACTTTGATTTCTTTCTCAATTTCTTCCTTGACCCAGAGATAGTTCAGCTGAGTGATGTTTAGTTTCCATGAGTAGGTAGGCTTTGTTTGTGTTTTGATGTTGTTGAACTCTAACTTTAGGCTCTGATGTTCTCATATGTTACAAGGGATTATTTCCATTTTTTTGTGTCTGTTGATATTTGCTTTATGACCAATTATGTGGTCAATTTTGGAGAAAGTTCCATGAGGAGCTGAGAAATATGTATATTATTTGCCTTTGGGTAGAAGCTTCTGTAGATATCTATTAAATCCATTTGCATCATAACCTCTTTAAGATTCCTTATTTCTCTTTTGAGACTCTGTCTGGTTGATCTATCCAGAGTTGAAAGTTGGCTATTGAATTCTCCCACTATTAGGGTGTAAGAATTGATATGGGATTCTAGCTTTAGCAGTGTATCACTTACATTAGTAGGTGCCTTTATATTAGGTGCATAAATATTCAAGATTGAAATTTCCTCTTGACCAATTTTTCCTGTGATTAATAAGTAGTGACTGTCTTGGTCCCTTTTAATTGCTTCTAGCTTAAAGTCTACTTTGTTAGATATTAGGATTGCAACCCCTGCTTGTTTCTTAGGACCGTTTGACTGGAAAATCTTTTCCCAACCCTTTATTCTAAGCTTGTGTCTGTCTTTGTAGTTGAGGTGTGTTTCTTGTAGGTAACAGAAGGATAGCTTCTGTTGTTGTTTCCATCTTGTTAGTGTGTGACGTTTTATAGGAGAGTTGAGACCATTGATATTAAGGGAAATTAGTGACCATTGATTCATATTTCCTGCCATTTTTGTTGGTAACTTGTTTGTATTTCCTTTCTCTAGGGTATTATTCTGTGGAATTATTGATTGTTTGTGATTTCATGGGTGTATCTGGGGTCCTTAGGTTGGAGTTTTTCCTCTAATACTCTCTGTAGTGCTGGATTGGTAGATAGATATTGTTTCAGTCTGACTTTGTCCTGAAATACTTTGTTTACTCCATCTATGGTGATTGATAATTTTGCAGGGTATAGTATTCTAGTATGGCAGCCATGCTGTTTTAGCGTGTGTATAACTTCTGACCAAGCCCTTCTAGCTTTCATCGTTTCCATTGAATAGTCAGGCGTTATTCTGATGGGTCTGCCTTTATATGTGAGTTGGCCCTTTTCTTTTGCAGCTCTTAAAATTTTTTCTTTGTTCTGTATGTTTTATGGCTTGATTATATTGTGGCACAGTGACTTTTTTTGGGGATCATATCTTTTTGGTGTTCTGTATGCTTTTTGTATCTTTATAGGCATTTCTTTCTTCAGGTTAGGGAAGTTTTCTTCTAAGATTTTATTGAAAACATTATCTGTGCCTTTGAGCTGGTATTCTTCTCCTTCTTCTATTCCTATTATTCTCAAATTAGGTCTTTTCATGGTGTCCCAGAATTCCTGAACATTTTGAGTTATGGCTTTTTTAGTTTTACTATTTTCTTTGACTGATATATCTATTTGAGCTACAGAGTCTTCCTCTTCAGAGATTCTATCTTCCATCTCTTGAACTCTATTTGTTATGCTTGTATCTGTGGTTTCAGCTTTCTTCTTCAGTTTTCCTATTTCCATCTTTGCCTCATTTTGTGCCTTTTTTATTGCTTCTATTTCAGCTTTTATTTGAGCATTAGTTCCTGGCATGTTTCTTTCATAGATTTGTTCATCTCTTCTAATTCTTTGTTTGTATTTTCTTCTATTTCTTTAAGGCTATTTTTCATATCTTCTTTGAGATCTTCGATGATCATCAAAAAGGAATTTTTTGTGTTGCTTTCTTCTGTTTCCTCTTCATTGCTCAGTTCAGGTCTTGTATTTGCAAGATCGCCACTCTCTTCTGGAGTTACCATGTTGTTCCTTGTATAATTATGTAATTTTTTGCACTGATGTTAGCCCATGGCTTCAGTGGTTTATGATTAGATGGGTCCTGGTCATTTGTGGTACTCGGGCTTGTGTGCCTCCTGTCACCTCTCTGTCCGGGGTCCTAGTCTGTCCTTTAGGGACCCTGTAGTTATCTGTTTGCTCAGTTCAAGGTCGAGGTGGGTAGCCATGCAAATTCCTTCATCAGCAGCTGTGGGTATGGTGAGAGGCAGACTTTATCTGCCCCTACTACATATTGTGCTGGGACTCTGCAGACAGCACCCATTCCCAGAAGCAGAACTCTCTCCAGGCCTTTCATCATAAAGGAATGTTGGATTTTTTCAAAGGCTTTTTCAGTATGTATGGATATCATGTGTTTTTTTTTTCTTCAGGTTGTTCATATGATGGATGACATTTAGTATTTTTTAATATGTTGAGCCATCCCTGCATTTTTGAGATGAATCCTACTGGAACATGGTGGATGATATTTTTTATGTGTGGTTGTATATGGTTTGCCACAATATTATTGAGAATTTTAGAATCATTATTCATAAGCGAAATTAGTCTGTAATTCTCCTTCATTGTTGTGTTTATGAGTGGATTGGCTATTAGGATAATTGTGGCCTCACAAAATGAGTTTGACAATATTTCTTTGGTTTCTGCTGTGTGACACATTTTGAGAAGTGTGGGTAACAGCTCATTTTTGAAGTTCTGTTAGAATTCTGCAGTGAAACCATCTAGACCTGGGCTTTCTTTCCTTGGGAAGCTTTTAATGACAGATTCTATTTTTTTTTAGGATTATAGTTCTGTTTAGGTATTTAATCTGATCTTGATTTAATTTTGGTAAATGATACCTCTCCAAAAAGCTATTTATTTCTTTTGGGTTTTCCATTTTTCGGCTGTATCTATTTCAAAGTATGACATGATAACTCTCTGGATATCATGGGGTTCTGTTGTTATGTCCCCGTTTTCATTCCTGATTTTGTTAATTTGAATACTTTCTGTGTGCCTTTTGATTAGTTTGGATAAGGGTTTATCTATCTTGTTGACTTTCTCAAAGAGCCAATTCTTTAATTCATTGATTCTTTGTATTGTTCTTTTTATTTCAATTGTAAATGATTTTGGCTCTAAGTTTATTATTTCTTGCCTTCTACTCCTAGGTAAGTTTGCTTCTAATTTTTCTAAGGCTTTCAGCTGTGTCTTTAGTTCTCTAATCAGGGATTTCTATAGGTTTTTCATATAGGCATCTAGTGCTATGATTTTTTTCTCTCAAAACTGCTTTCATTGTATCCCACAAGTTGGGGTAGGTTGTGGACTTATTTTGGTTAAATTCTAGAAAGCTTTTTATTTCTTTCTTAATTTCTTCCTTGACCCAGAGGTGGTTCATTTCAGCGATGTTTAGTTTCCATGAAATGGTAGAGTTTCTTTGATTTTTGATGTTGTTAAACTCTAACTTTAGGACATTGTGGTCTGATATGATACAAGGGATTATTTCAACTTTTTTTTGTATCTATTGATATATGCTTTATGGCCAATATGTGTTCAGTTTTAGAGAAAGCTCCATGTGGTGTGAAGAAATATGTGTATTTCTTTGTTTTTGGGTAGAAGGTTCTGTATATATCTATTAATTCCATTTACATCATAACCTCTGTTAGACTCCTTATTTCTCTGTTGAGTCTCTGTATAGTTGACCTATCCAAAGGTAAAAGGGGATATTAACATCTTCCACTATTAGGGTATGAGGGTTGATGTGGAATTTGAGCTTAGTATATTTTTCTTTTACATGGATAGGTGTCCTTATATGAGGGGCATAAATATTCAGGAAAGAAATCTCATCTTGACCAATTTATCCTGAGATGAATAAGTAATGTCCATCCTGGTCTCTTTTAATTGATTTTAGTTTAAAGTCTACTTTGTTCAATATTAGTATGGCAACCTCAGATTTTTTTTTAGGGCCAGCCATTTGATTGGAAAAGTTTTTTCCAACCATTTACTCTGAGGCTGTGTCTGTCTTTAAGGTTGAGGTGTGTTTCTTGTATGCAGTAGAAAACTGTTTTTATATTCACCTTGTTAGGGAGTGTCATTTTGTAGGTGAATTGAGTCCATTGATATTAAGGGACATTAGTTACCACTGATTGTTATTTTCTGTTAGTTTTGGTGGTTGGTTGTATGTATGTCCTTTCTCAGGGTTTTTCTTCTGTGTGCTTACTGTTTGTGGTTTCATGGATGTATCTGGGATTCTTAGTTCGGGGGTTTTTCCGCTAATGCTTTCTGAAGGGCTGGATTTGTAGATAGGAATTATTTAAGTATGACTTTGTCATGAAATATCTTGTTTACTCCATCTATGGTGATTTATAATTTTGCTTGGTACAGTAGTCTAGGTTGGAATCCATGCTCTTTTAGTGTCTCTATAACTTCTGAACAAGTCCTTCTTGTTTTCATTGTTTCCATTGAATAATCAGGTGTTACTCTGATGGGTCTTCTTTTAGAGGTAGGTTGACACTTTTCTTTTCAGCTTTTAAAATTTTTTTCTTTGTTCTGTCTGTTTTGTGGCTTGATTATTTTGTGGCAAGAAGACTTTTTCAGGGGCCAAATCTACTTGGTGTTCTGTAAGCTTCTTGTATCTTTATAGGCATTTTCTTCTTTAACATGGGAAAGTTTTTTTATGTGATTTTATTGAATACATTATTTGTACCTTTGAGCTAGAATTCTTCTACTTCTTCTATTCCTATTATTCTCAGTTTAGGTTTTTTTCATGGTGTCCCAAATTTCCTGAACATTTTGTATTATGGCTTCTTTGGTTTTAGTGTTTTCTTTGACTGATGTATCTCTTTCCATTATTGTGACTTCCACCCCAGAGAGTCCCTCTTCCATCTCTTGGATTCTGTTTGTTATGTTTGAGTCTGTAGTTCCAGCTGTTTTCTTCAGGATTTCAATTTCCATGTTTGACTCATTTTGTGTCTTTTTTATTGCTTCTATTTCACTTTTTAGTTCCTGGAATTTTTTTTTTTTTCATTTTTTGGTTTATCATTTCTTAGTTTTCTTTCTGGCATTTATTCATCTCTTTCAAATTTTTTGTTTGTATTTTCTTCTATTTCTTTCAGGGAAGTTTTTATATCCACTTTGAAGGCTTCAATAATCTTCATAAAGGTGTTTTTGCTCTTGTTTCCTTCTGATTCCTCTCCGTTGCTCTGTTCAGGTCTTGTGGTTGTAGAACCATCTGTTTCTTCTGGTGTTGCCTTGTTTTTCTCATATTGCTATATGTATTCTTGCACTGGCATCTGCCTGTTGCTTCAGTGGTTCACAATTAGGCAGCTCCGAGTCAGTTGTGCCTAGAGGGCTTGTGTGTTTCCTGTCTACTCTGAGCAAGGGGTCTTTTTGTTCTTTGACTCCGCTCTAGACAGGGGACTGCATTTGCAAGGCCCTCAGTCCTTGTCTGATGAGGCAGTTTACCCTGGATAAAGGACCCAGCTAAGCAATGTGTAAGGCCTTCTGCTGGGAAAAATTGGAGATAAGACCCTTGGGTGAGAGCCTTATCCCAGAATTCTCTGAACTGGGGTCCAGGAAGTGGAATCTGCTCACCTTTGACACCATTCTTGATGGGGACAGAGATTCAAAGTTCTCTGATTTCTGTAGTATATAGAAAACGCAAGAAAGTAAAGCCACAAATGTTAAATAACTCAATTTAAAAAAAAGGTTAAGAAATAAAAAGGGTATTCTCAGCAGAAGAATTACAAATTGCTGAAAGGCATTTGAAAAATTGCTCAACAACTTTAGACATCACAGAAATTAAAAAAAAACTTTTAGATATCATCTTTCACATGTCGGAATGGCTAAGATCAAAAACACAGATGACAGCCTATGACTGAGAGGATGGGAAACAAGAGGAACTTTCCTCCATTGCTGGTGGGAGTGTCAGCCTGTTCAGGCACTCTGGAATGCAGTATGTCAGTTTCTTAAAAAACTGGGAATCAATCTCTTCAAGGGCTGAGTAATATCATTATTGGGCATACACCCTATAGATGTACATTTGTACTGCAAAATCATTAGCTCAACTATGTTCATTGCAGCACTATTCATAATAGCAAGAACCTGGAATCAACCTAGATGCCCCTCAGCTGAAGGATGGATTAACACACAAAATGGAGTACTACTCAGGAATAATAATTAAAAAAAAAGACATCCTAAAATTTGCAGGAAAATGGATGGATTTGGAGAATATCCTTGAGATAAAACACTTGAGATAAAAAGAAACTTAAGAGTGACATTCAGGTATTGCCTTAGGAAGAGAAAAAAAAAGAAGATATTCCTGGCTAACTGGAAGCATAAGGGGCCACAACCAAGAAGGTTTGGGAATAAATCTTAAGGGAACAAGATGATGAAGTGAGAGAAACAATAAGGAGGAAGTGGAAAAAAGAGATGGAAATTTTAATAGAGGAAACCTATGGGGGAGTTAGAAAAAGACCAAGTGTTATGGTAACCTCCAAGAACTCATAGGATGTCCGTGACTAGGTCTCCAACCAATAGCAAAGGTTTTGATTTGAGAGGACTGCTCCTACAATCAAAAGGATAGCCACTTTAAGTACCATTACAGAACTTAACTCCAACAATGGATAGAGGTATAGGTAAAGATATATGGCTGAGCACTTGGCTGAGTCCCTGTTCCAACTCATGGTTGGGAAGGAGACTCTATATGAGGAAGGGCTTAGGGACTATGAGGAAAAGTCTCACATGATAGATGGCTGGAGATCTAGAGAACTCACTGAATTAAGAACAGCCACTGGGGAACCATCAAGAGAAGGAAGTAGGCCTTCCAAAAATAGGCAACTCCTAATGACATGAGCAGTATGTGGAGCCATGAGAGTATTGCTCAGACTGTGTTTCTGTGCATGGACTAGGTTTTTGGAGCCGAATCCCTCCAGAGGAACACCTAATCCAGTATTGACATTAGGATGATGAAATCAAAATCACCTGGAACAGATGCTGAGAAGATCTACCTCGGGATTTTCTTGCCCTTTGTGGGGAATGGGTGTCAGGAAGACTGAAGGCTGAACTGGTGGCAATGGGAGGGGAAAGGGAGGAAGATAAAGCAGATACATGGAAAAAGTCTTTATTTTATGAATAAATTAAAAAATAATAAATAAATACAAAAGAAATGTATCACCTTTAAAAAACAAATTATAGACACTAAAAAATTATTAATTAAGAATAAAATGTATAAATTAGCATATTCTTTGAAAATATTTCATCTATTTTAAATTTATACCAATACTCTTTTTATTATATCTTGTATTACCATTTTAAAACTATTTTTTAGACCTTAAAAGTTATTTTTAGATAAACCATTTAAGTTTTATGACTCTTGATCTTATAAACTTTACGTCTCTTATGTATTTTTTTTTTAATTTACTAACAAGGGAAACAGTAAAACTATATACAATCTTTAGTCTCTATCAGAGTCCCTAAAGGATAAACTACTAATGTAGTAAACAGAAAATGCAGAAGAAACAGCTTCAAAACCTTGTCTTTTCTTAGTTTAATCCTATATTCACATGCTCATCACAATAATAAAACAACATTCAATGTCAGGTAATCTTTGGTTTGTTTGTTTCTATTGGGTGATCCATTTAGGTGTGTTTAAGTGTGTTCTCTACTGTGTTGTTGTTGTTTTAATAAATTCATCTAAGGACACTAAGGATATATGCCCAGTGCTAGATGGTTCACAACATTAGAGAGTTTAGAATCTCCATGGTTTCAATAGTTTGCTTCCAATAACAATTAGAAAAAAAGTGAAATGATCATGATCATAACAATTATATATTTCACAAAGATATTACAGGTTCAGGTACAGAAAAAGAGGATTGTGATTGTTTGCTTCAGAGTGTTACTATTTTATTTACTCTAAACAGCAAAACAGACCAAACACCATATATCCACCAAGAAAGTGATTAAGAATGTACATGCTAGCCATCTTTGAGTCTGAGGTTCATATGCAGAACCCAGGTTTCTGAGAATGAGGATGGGGAAGAAGAGACAGTGTGCTTCTGTCATAGAGCCAGCTTAAGGCCAGAACTCCGAACAGAGGAAGCATGCATGCCTGCATCTTCACAAGAAGAAACAAATTCCTGTGGACATACCAAGTACAAAAGTTTATCATTTTACAGTAGTTAAAATACTGACATCAATATTTTAATAAAAACAAGTTTTAAATAACAAAAAGAAATACAAAAGCTTAAAAGAAGAGACCCTCTGTGAAAAACCGGGGCAATTCAGCAAATTAAGATTATATATGACATTGGGAAATGAAAAATTGTAGCCATTCAATCCTCAGAAAATTGGTAACTGTATGCAGAGACTAATATCTGCTAAAGTGGGTAAACATATACTTGCCAAGCCAATTCCTTCTTTGTCATGAAGCCACAAGGTCACTCCTTATGAGGTGCCAATTTTATCTGTTCGTGCTTAAAGCCTTTTCTCATATTCCTTTCTGATTGGCAGTAAATTGCCTAAGCCTCTGCTTAAGTTGGGTCTTGAATATTTGGTTGATTTAGAAGTTCTTCTATTTGTAGTAAGATTTATTTGATAATGATCCAGGATTTGTGTTCCTCCAGGATACGAAGGTATACTGTGCAGCATGGATACATGTTTGGATAAAATAGTGGTGGATGAAATTTCCATTTTTATGAGGACTGATAGTCTTATTTGAAAAGCATTCTTAGTTTGAACAAGGCTCCTTCCCATGGAGTCCCCCACCATTCTCACAAACACTTTTTTTTTTCTGGGACAGCACATTCCCAAATTCTCAGGTTCATTATGACACCAGGGTTTTTCTTTGGGACAGCTAGAAAGGGAAAAGGGTGATCCTTCCTCCAAATATTTTGAATCCAGTCAAATGTATTAAGGTCTATCCCTTACCTATTCAAAGTCTCTCAGTGACCAAGGCCCAGACTTTTGCAATGGCAGAAGCTGTGGCACTCCTTTGTGAGTTTTGCCATTTTTAATATTTCAAAAATTTAAATAATATTACATTATTTTATTTAATAATCTTTCCTTCTTCCAACTTCTCCATGACTCTGTTAACATCCTTCTAAACCCCTGGCATTCTCTTTCTTTATTATTATTAAAAAATATGTATACCCCCAGCCACAAACACAAAAATGTATGCAAACCTCTGAGTTTCCAGTGTTACATACATGTGATTTCAGCCCTGACTACTTAAAACTGTATAACTGAATACGGAGGTTCTTCATGGGGAAATAGTGTATTCTCCCACTCTTAGCTCTTTTTAGAGGCTAAAAAGTGCTTGAGACAAATGTATTTCTTTAATTAGTGCATTAGCTGCACAAGTTTCTCTGATTTCAACTTGGCAGATCTATTGGTGTTGGTGTTGAACCTGTGTCAAGGAAATCCCAAAGACAATCACTGTGCTTACCAATATAAGCATAAGAGGGTCAATTTATTCTTTTGGAAAGGTTTGAATGAACCCTGGCTGAAATCATCTGTTCTGACACAGCAGAGGAATTCAGCCTGAAAGTCAGAGTTGAGAGTTTTTTCAAAGGAAAACATACATAAGCAAGATGTTACACGTCTTGGCATTTTAGGATTGGGGGAGTGAAATACAGTAATTCTGGGAAACTACTGATGAAACTTTTGACCGAACCCCGGCTTTGAATCCATTGACTGAACATTTGGGGCAAAACCAAGTTTTGAAACTATTGGCTATCAGGTGCATTCCTGAGCTTTCTGCTATATTCCTCTTAGACCTGTGATCTGCCCTCAGGAACTAAGCAATAAACCTATGCCTGCACAATTGTACTCACTCACTCAGGTTTTTCCCATAGAGTCTTTATGTTGAAGAAGCACTTACCAGGTTTTGCCTCAGTGATGCTGATTCCCTTCATCACAGCTGATTCTTCAGCCTGTTTTGACCAATGCTAATTGTCCCAGAGTCAGAGAATTCACTTTAATGTTATCTTTGTTGTTTGTCCAAAAGTATCAATTGTACTGGCCAAGGGACTCTCAAATTTCATTTCTAAACTTCACAAGCCAGGCCTTTTCTGTCTCCAGTGCCCTTAACATTTTTTTTCCTTCTTTATTTTGTATTTATCAAAAAAACAGTAAAAAGAATTTAAAAATGCCAAAGAGTTAACAATAACTATACAGAGGATAATAATCATAAGCATGGCTTATCAAGGGTGGAAATGCAAATAAGATTACTACACATATATTTTCTTTGTGTTCAGCTTTCCCTCTGAATTTTTTTTCCATCCCTTTATATCCTTATTGAAGGTCTCTTCCCCCTCCCACCACATCTGATCATTTTTCTTCTCTGCAACTCCCCATCCCCTCCCTTGGCAGGGAGCAGACAGTCCTATGGTCACACTGGCCCAATAATGATTGGATCAGTCTTCACTCCTGGCCAAATCCAGTTTTGAACCTCCTCCCTCAAGAGTGAGTCAGGTGTTCCTATACATGGACTGGGGTTTGAAGGGTAAGTCCAGGGTGTTTCTGATCCCAAGCTGTTCAGTGGTTGTGGTTTGCTGCTTGGGCATGTTTGGCTTTTTTTCTTGTTTGTTTGTTTAGAGACCACTAGTGAGTGAGTACATCCCCTGCTTATCTTTCTGAGTTTGTGATACTTCACTCAGGAGGATATTCTCCAAATTCATCCATTTGCCTGTGAATTTTAGGATATCATTTTTTTCTTACTGCTGAGTAGTATTCCATTCTGTAGATGTACCACAGTTTGTTAATCCCTACAAGTGACAGGGGACTGATCTCTAAGGTATATAAAGAGCTCAAGAATTTAGATCCCAAAACCTTGAATAACCCTATCAAAAAATGGGGTTCAGATCTAAAAATGGAATTCTCAGCAGAGGAACTACGAATGGCTGAAAGGCACCTGAAAAAGTGCTCTTCATCTTTAGCCATCAGAGAAATGCAAATCAAAACAACTTTGAGATACCACC